>JAGSPU010000871.1:0-17397 GCA_019321725.1 Paulownia fortunei
AAAACTCAATCACAAAAATTATTTTTGGATAACACATTTTGAAACATAGAACACAAGAGAGAGAGTAGGAAAAGAGCAGTGGTGGCGCCTAAGGTTTGTAGTGTGCAATTTTCAATAGCAATAACTCGGGTTTTTTTCATTATGCATAATGAAATACGAAACATAAGACAGAGAGTACGGAGAGAGAGTGCATGGCATAAGGTTTGTGATGTGAAAATTTTAATAGCAATAACTTGAATTTTTCGTATTGTGAATGTTCAAATACTAAACACAAGAGAGAGAGAGTACCGAGAGGGTGGGGGTGGCCTCGGATTTCTTCTGAAAAAATTTCAATGATAATAATTAGGGTTTTTTGAAATATATATATCTTGAAACATATAACACTATAGGGAGTATCGAGGGGGTGGGAGCGGCCTAGGGTTTGGTGTGTGAAAAATCAATAATAATATCCAGAGTTTTTGTTTTATACATGTAGAAATACAAAACTCAGAAAATAGTTGGGAGTGGGTAGGCGTAACCAAGGGTTTGTGGTCGAAAAAACTCAGTCACAAAAATTATTTTTGGATTACACATTTTGAAACATAGAACACAAGAGAGAGTAGGAAAAGAGCAGTGGTGGCGCCTAAGGTTTGTAGTGTGAAATTTTCAATAGCAATAACTAGGGTTTTTTGCATTATGCATAATGAAATACGAAACTTAAGAGAGATAGTACGGAGAGAGAGCCCATGGCATAAGGTTTGTGATGTGAAAATTTTAATAGCAATAACTTGAATTTTTCGTATTGTGAATGTTCAAATACTAAACACAAGAGAGAGAGAGTACCAAGAGGGTGGGGGTGGCCGAGGGTTTCTTCTAAAAAAATTTCAATGATAATAATTAGGGTTTTTTGAAATATATATATCTTGAAACACATAATACTATAGGGAGTATGGACGGGGTGGGAGCGGCCTAGGGTTTGTTGTGTGAAAAATCAATAATAATATCCAGAGTTTTTGTTTTATACATGTAAAAATACAAAACTCAAGAAAATAGTTGGGAGTGGGTAGGCGTAACCAAGGTTTTGTGGTTCGAAAAACTCAGTCACAAAAATTATTTTTAGATAACACGTTTTGAAACATAGAACACAAGAGAGAGAGTAGGAAAAAAGCAGTGGTGGCGCCTAAGGTTTGTAGTGTGAAATTTTCAATAGCAATAACTCGGGTTTTTTGCATTATAAATAATGAAATACGATACTTAAGAGAGAGAGTACGGAGAGGGTGTGCATGGCATAAGGTTTGTGATGTGAAAATTTTAATAGCAATAACTTGAATTTTTCGTATTGTGAATGTTCAAATACTAAACACAAGAGAGAGAGAGTACCAAGAGGGTGGGGGTGGCTTAGGGTTTCTTCTGAAAAAATTTCAATGATAATAATTAGGGTTTTTTGAAATATATATATCTTGAAACACATAATACTATAGGAGTATGGACGGGGTGGGAGCGGCCTAGGGTTTGTTGTGTGAAAAATCAATAATAATATCCAGAGTTTTTGTTTTATACATGTAGAAATACAAAACTCAAGAAAATAGTTGGGAGTGGGTAGGCGTAACCAAGGGTTTGTGGTTCGAAAAACTCAGTCACAAAAATTAATTTTTGAATTACACGTTTTGAAACATAGAACACAAGAGAGAGAGTAAGAAAAGAGCAGTGGTGGCGCCTAAGGTTTGTAGTGTGAAATTTTCAATAGCAATAACTCGTGTTTTTTGCATTATGCATAATAAAATACGAAACTTAAGAGAGAGAGTACGGAGAGGGTGTGCATGGCATAAGGTTTGTGATGTGAAAATTTTAATAGCAATAACTTGAATTTTTCGTATTGTGAATGTTCAAATACTAAACATAAGAGAGAGAGAGTACCGAGAAGGTGGGGGTGGCCTAGGGTTTCTTCTGAAAAAATTTCAATGATAATAATTAGGGTTTTTTGAAATATATATATCTTGAAACACATAATACTATAGGGAGTATCGAGGGGTGGAGCGGCCTAGGGTTGTTGTTGTGTGAAAAATCAATAATAATATCCAGAGTTTTTGTTTTATACATGTAAAAATACAAAACTCAAGAAAATAGTTGGTGAAAGGGTAGGCGTAACCAAGGGTTTGTGGTTCGAAAAACTCAGTCACAAAAATTATTTTTAATAACACGTTTTGAAACATAGAACACAAGAAGAGAGAGTAGGAAAAAAGCAGTGGTGGCGCCTAAGGTTTGTAGTGTGAAATTTTCAATAGCAATAACTCGGGTTTTTTGCATTATAATAATGAAATACGAAACTTAAGAGAGAGAGTACGGAGAGGGTGTGCATGGCATAAGGTTTGTGATGTGAAAATTTTAATAGCAATAACTTGAATTTTTCGTATTGTGAATGTTCAAACATACTAAACACAAGAGAGAGAGACTACCAAGAGGGTGGGGGTGGCTTAGGGTTTCTTCTGAAAAAATTTCAATGATAATAATTAGGGTTTTTTGAAATATATATATCTTGAAACACATAATAACTATAGGGAGTATGGACGGGGTGGGAGCGGCTAGGGTTTGTTGTGTGAAAAATCAATAATAATATCCAGAGTTTTTGTTTATATACATGTAGAAACAAAACTCAAGAAAATAGTTGGGAGTGGGTAGGCGTAACCAAGGGTTTGTGGTTCGAAAAACTCAGTCACAAAAATTATTTTTGATTACACGTTTTGAAACATAGAACACAGAGAGAGAGTAAGAAAAGAGCAGTGGTGCGCCTAAGTTTGTAGTGTGAAATTTTCAATAGCAATAACTCGTGTTTTTTGCATTATGCATAATAAAATACGAAACTTAAGAGAGAGAGTACGGAGAGGGTGTGCATGGCATAAGGTTTGTGATGTGAAAATTTTAATAGCAATAACTTGAATTTTTCGTATTGTGAATGTTCAAATACTAAACATAAGAGAGAGAGAGTACCGAGAGTGGGGTGCCTAGGGTTTCTTCTGAAAAATTTCAATGATAATAATTAGGGTTTTTGAAATATATATATCTTGAAACACATAATACTATAGGAGTATCGAGGTGGGAGCGGCCTAGGGTGTGTGTGAAAAAAATCAATAATAATATCCAGAGTTTGTTTATACATGTAGAAATACAAAACTCAAGAAAATAGTTAGGAATGGGTAGGCGTAACCAAGGTGTGGTCGAAAAACTCAGTCACAAAAATTATTTTTGATTACACATTTTTGAAACATAGAACACAAGAGAGAGAGTAGGAAAAGAGCAGTGGTGGCGCCTAAGGTTTGTAGTGTGAAATTTCAATAGCAATAACTCGAGTTTTTTGCATCATAAATAATGAAATACGAACTTAAGAGAGAGATACGGAGAGGGTGTGCATGGCATAAGGTTTTGATGTGAAAATTTTAATAGCAATAACTTGAATTTTTCGTATTGTGAATGTTCAAATACTAAACACAAAGAGAGAGACTACCGAGAGGTGGGAGTGGCCTAGGTTTCTTCTGAAAAAATTTCAATGATAATAATTAGGGTTTTTGAAATATATATATCTTGAAACACATAATACTATAGGAGTATCGACGGTGGGAGCGGCCTAGGTTTGTTGTGTGAAAAATCAATAATAATATCCAGAGTTTTTGTTTTATACATGTAGAAATACAAAACTCAAGAAAATAGTTGGAGTGGGTAGCCGTAACCAAGGGTGTGGTTCGAAAAACTCAGTCACAAAAAATTATTTTTGGATAACACATTTTGAAACATAGAACACAAAGAGAGAGTAGGAAAAGAGCCGTGGTGGCGCCTAAGGTTTGTAGTGTGAAATTTTCAATAGCAATAACTCGGGTTTTTGCATTATGCATAATGAAATACGAAACTTAAGAGAGAGAGTACGGAGAGGGTGTGCATGCATAAAGTTTGTGATGTGAAAATTTTAATAGCAATAACTTGAATTTTCGTATTGTGAATGTTCAAATACTAAACACAAGAGAGAGAGAGTACCAAGGGTGGGGGTGGCCTAGGGTTTCTTCTGAAAAAATTTCAATGATAATAATTAGGGTTTTTTGAAAATATATATCTTGAAACACACATAATACTATAGGGAGTATCGAGGGTGGGAGCGCGCCTAGGTTTTGTTGAAAAATCAATAATAATATCCAGATTTTTTGTTTTATACATGTAGAAATACAAAACTCAAGAAAATAGTTGGGAGTGGGTAGGCGTAACAAGGGTTTGTGGTTCGAAAAACTCAGTCACAAAAATTATTTTTGGATAACACATTTTGAAACATAGAACACAAGAGAGAGTAGGAAAAGAGCAGTGGTGGCGCCAGGTTTGTAGTGTGAAATTTTCAATAGCAATAACTCGAGTTTTTGCATTATGCATAATGAAATACGAAACTTAAGAGAGAGAGTACGGAGAGGCTGTGCATGGCATAAGGTTGTGATGTGAAAATTTTAATAGCAATAACTTGAATTTTTCGTATTGTGAATGTTCAAATACTAAAACACAAGAGAGAGAGAGTACCGAGAGGGTGGGGTGCCTAGGGTTTCTTCTGAAAAAATTTCAATGATAATAATTAGATTTTTGAAATATATATATCTTGAAACACATAATACTATAGGGAGTATCGACGGTGGAGCGGCCTAGGGTTTGTGTGTGAAAAATCAATAATAATATCCAGAGTTTTTGTTATACATGTAGAAATACAAAACTCAAGAAAATAGTTAGGAAGGTAGGCGTAACCAAGGTTTGTGGTTCGAAAAACTCAGTCACAAAATTATTTTTGATAACACATTTTGAAACATAGAACACAAGAGAGAGAGTAGGAAAAGAGCATGGTGGCGCCTAAGGTTTGTAGTGTGAAATTTTCAATAGCAATAACTCGGTTTTTTGCATTATGCATAATGAAATACGAAACTTAAGAGAGAGAGTACGGAGAGGTGTGCATGGCATAAGTTTGTGATGTGAAAATTTAATAGCAATAACTTGAATTTTTCGTATTGTGAATGTTCAAATACTAAACACAAGAAGAGAGAGTACCGAGAGTGGGGGTGGCCTAGGTTTCTTCTGAAAAAATTTCAATGATAATAATTAGGGTTTTTTGAAATATATATATCTTGAAACACATAATACTATAGAGAGTATCGAGGGTGGGAGCGGCCTAGGCTTGTTGTGTGAAAAATCAATAATAATATCCAGAGTTTTTTTTATACATGTAGAAATACAAAACTCAAGAAAATAGTTGGAGTGGGTAGGCGTAACCAAGGTTTGTGTTCGAAAAACTCAGTCATAAAAATTATTTTAGATAACACGTTAAAAACATAGAACACAAGAGAGAGAGTAGGAAAAGAGCAGTGGTGGCGCCTAAGGTTTGTAGTGTGAAATTTTCAATAGCAATAACTCGGTTTTGCATTATGCATAATGAAATACGATACTTAAGAGAGAGAGTACGGAGAGGTGTGCATGGCATAAGTTGATGTGAAAATTTTAATAGCAATAACTTGAATTTTTCGTATTGTGAATGTTCAAATACTAAACACAAGAGAGAGAGAGTACCGAGAGGGTGGGGGGCCTAGGGTTTCTTCTGAAAAAATTTCAATGATAATAATTAGGTTTTTTGAAATATAATATCTTGAAACACATAATACTATAGAGAGTATCGAGGGGTGGGAGCGGCCTAGGGCTTTTGTGAAAAATCAATAATAATATCCAGAGTTTTTTTTTATACATGTAGAAACACAATTCAAGAAAATAGTTAGGAATGGGTAGGCGAACCAAGGTTTGTGGTTCGAAAAACTCAGTCACAAAAATTATTTTGATTACACATTTTGAAACATAGAACACAAAGAGAGAGTAGGAAAAGCAGTGGTGGCGCCTAAGGTTTGTAGTGTGAAATTTTCAATAGCAATAACTCGAGTTTTTTGCATATAAATAATGAAATACGAAACTTAAGAGAGAGAGTACGGAGAGGGTGTGCATGCATAAGGTTTGTGATGTGAAAATTTTAAATAGCAATAACTTAATTTTTCGTATTGTGAATGTTCAAATACTAAACACAGAGAGAGAGACTACCAAGAGGTGGGTGGCCTAGGGTTCTTCTGAAAAAATTTCAATGATAATAATTAGGTTTTTTGAAATATATATATCTTG
This sequence comes from Paulownia fortunei, assembly GCA_019321725.1. Taxonomy (NCBI): domain Eukaryota; kingdom Viridiplantae; phylum Streptophyta; class Magnoliopsida; order Lamiales; family Paulowniaceae; genus Paulownia; species Paulownia fortunei. The sequence goes on from JAGSPU010000871.1 coordinate 6,157, forward strand.
AAACACATAATACTATAGGAAGTATCGAGGGGTGGGAGCGCCTAGGTTTGTTGTGTGAAAAATCAATAATAATATCCAGAGTTTTGTTTTATACATGTAGAAATACAAAACTCAAGAAAATAGTTGAGAGTGTAGGCGTAACCAAGGGTTGTGGTTCGAAAAACTCAATCACAAAAATTATTTTTGATAACACATTTTGAAACATAGAACACAAAGAGAGAATAGGAAAAGAGTAGTGGTGGCGCCTAAGGTTTGTAGTGTGAAATTTTCAATAGCAATAACTCGGTTTTTTGCATTATGCATAAAAAAATATGAAAACTTAAGAGAGAGAGTACAGAGGGGTGCATGGCATAAGGTTTGTGATGTGAAAATTTAATAGCAATAACTTGAATTTTTCGTATTGTAAATGTTCAAATACTAAACACAAGAGAGAGAGAGTACCGAGGGGGGGTGGCCTAGGGTTTCTTCTGAAAAAATTTCAATGATAATAATTAGGGTTTTTTGAAATATATATATCTTGAAACACATAATACTATAGGAGTATCGAGGTGGGAGCGGCCTAGGTTTGTTGTGTGAAAAAATAATAATAATATCCAGAGTTTTGTTTTTTATACATGTAGAAACACAAAACTCAAGAAAATAGTTAGGAATGGGTAGGCGAAACCAGGGTTTGTGGTTCGAAACACTCAGTCACAAAAATTTTTGATTAACACATTTTGAAACATAGAACACAAGAGAGAGAGTAGGAAAATAGCAGTGGTGGCGCCTAAGGTTTGTAGTGTGAAATTCTCAATAGCAATAACTCGGGTTTTTGCATTATGCATAATGAAATACGAAACTTAAGAGAGAGAGTACAGAGAGGTGTGCATGGCATAAGGTTTGTGATGTGAAAATTTTAATAGCAATAACTTGAATTTTTCGTATTGTGAATGTTCAAAATACTAAATACAAGAGAGAGAGACTAACAAGAGGTGGGGGTGGCCTAGGGTTTCTTCTGAAAAATTTCAATGATAATAATTAGGGTTTTTTGAAAATATATATATCTTGAAACATATAATACTATAGGGAGTATCGAGGGGGTGGGAGCGCCTAGGTTGTTGTGTGAAAAAAAAATAATAATATCCAGAGTTTGTTTTTTATACATGTAGAAATACAAAACAAGAAAATAGTTAGGAATGGGTAGGCGAAACCAAGGGTTTGTGGTTCGAAAAACTCAGTCACAAAAATTATTTTGGATTACACATTTTGAAACATAGAACACAAAGAGAGAGAGTAGGAAAATAGCAGTGGTGGCGCCTAAGGTTTGTAGTGTGAAATTTTCAGTAGCAATAACTCGGGTTTTTGCATTATGCATAATGAAATACGAAACTTAAGAGAGAGAGTACAGAGAGGGTGTGCATGGCATAAGGTTTGTGATGTGCAAATTTAATAGCAATAACTTAATTTTTCGTATTGTGAATGTTCAAATACTAAACACAAGAGAGAGAGAGTACCGAAGGTGGGGGTGGCCTAGGGTTCTTTTGAAAAAATTTCAATGATAATAATTAGAGTTTTTTGAAATATATATATATCTTGAAACACATAATACTATAGGGAGTATCGAGGGGATCGGCCTAGGGCTTGTGTGTGAAAAATCAATAATAATATCCAGAGTGTTTTTTATACATGTAGAAACACAAAACTCAAGAAAATAGTTAGGAATGGGTAGGCGAAACCAAGGGTTTGTGTTCGAAAAACTCAGTCACAAAATTATTTTTAGATAACACATTTTGAAACATAGAACACAGAGAGAGAGTAGGAAAAGAGCAGTGGTGGCGCCTAAGGTTGTAGTGTGAAATTTTCAATAGCAATAACTCGAGTTTTTGCATTATAATAATGAAATACGAAACTTAAGAGAGAGAGTACGGAGAGGGTGTGCATGGCATAAGGTTTGTGATGTGAAAATTTTAATAGCAATAACTTGAATTTTTCGTATTGTGAATCTTCAAATACTAAATACAAGAGAGAGAGACTAACAAGAGGGTGGGGGTGGCCTAGGGTTTCTTCTGAAAAAATTTCAATGATAATAATTAGGGTTTTTTGAAATATATATATATCTTGAAACACATAATACTATAGGGAGTATCGAGGGGGTGGGAGCGGCCTAGGGTTTGTTGTGTGAAAAAACAATAATAATATCCAGAGTTTGTTTTTTATACATGTAGAAACAAAACTCAAGAAAATAGTTAGGAATGGGTAGGCGAAACCAAGGGTTTGTGTTTCGAAAAACTCAGTCACAAAAATTATTTTTGGATTACACATTTTGAAACATAGAACACAAGAGAGAGAGTAGGAAAATAGCAGTGGTGGCGCCTAAGGTTTGTAGTGTGAAATTTTCAATAGCAATAACTCGAGTTTTTTGCATTATAAATAATGAAATACGAAACTTAAGAGAGAGAGTACGGAGAGGGTGTGGATGGCATAAGGTTTGTGATGTGAAAATTTTAATAGCAATAACTTTAATTTTTCGTATTGTGAATGTTCAAATACTAAACACAAGAGAGAAGACTACCAAGAGGGTGGGGGTGGCCTAGGGTTCTTCTGAAAAAATTTCAATGATAATAATTGGGGTTTTTTGAAATATATATATCTTGAAAACATAATACTATAGGAGTATCGAGGGTGGGAGCGGCCTAGGTTTGTTGTGTTAAAAATCAATAATAATATCCAGAGTTTTTGTTTTATACATGTAGAAATACAAAACTCAAAAAATAGTTGATAGTGGGTAGGCGTAACCAAGGTTTGTGGTCGAAAAAACTCAATCACAAAAATTATTTTTAGATAACACGTACCAGGTTTCTTATACCTTCGCTTCTTATATTTTAATAGATAAGAGGTTAATGTTATTGTTCTTGCAGGATTGTGAATTTGAGTTAAGACGTTCCAAGAAAAAATACCCTAAATGATATTCAGGTCCAGTTTTCATTGTGAGGTTCATATCATTTGATAATGAGAATAATGGAGCATCATTAAAGGATCCATTAGATGTTTTTGTTGGAAAGATAATTGGTTGTCAATGTCGTTGAGGAAAGCTTTTCGATTTGTCAATTTCGGCGTATTGATTAACTTGGGCAAGAGGAAAGCCTGCAAATTTGCGAGTTTCTGTAATTTGTTATCAAACAACGACTCTACAAAAGGGTAAATTACTTGTCTATTTTCAAGACACTAATCGCCCGTTGCCTTCTTGATTTATTCTAAGGGATTGACTATCCTTATTTTCTTTGAAAACCTTTCAGGATAATTAATTGCCATTTGCTTTTGTGATTGTAAGGGATTGGCCTTTCTTATTCCTTTTCTTATTACTGACATTTTACTCTATTTTGGAAGAGTTAGTTGTCTAAGATTTGATTTATTTTCCTTTTTGAATATTCAGTAATTCGGCTTAATAAAACAAAGTAATCCGAATAGAAAATGATTCAAGGCTGAAATAATATTTGCGAGTTTTCCCCATTTGTTTTCAAACAACTATTTTATTAACTTATCAAAATTCTTCATGTGGCCTCATTCTTGACCTGCATCACTCGCAATCTTTCTCATCTATCTTGAGTGTGGCGTCTACCCAATTTCTTATACCCTTCTTTATATCTTTTTAGTCAATAATGGTCAAAGACTTTGTTCTTGCAAGATGTGAAGCTGAATTAAGACGATCCCAGGAAAATCTCTTATAAATGTTCGGGTCTCATTTTTCATTTTTTCGTATCATTTAACAATGAGAAAATCGAGCATCATCAAAGGATCCATTGCATGTTCTTCTTGATTCTAATATTGCAATTTAAGTAGGTGCAAAACGAGATCATTGGCTAGTCAATGTAATAATTATTAAGGAAGCTTTTCAATTTGTCAATTTCAGTATATTGATGGATTTGGGAATGAAAAAACTTGCAAATTTGCCAATTTTCAGTATGTAATATGTTACCAAATAAACACTCTGCAATAAAGGGCAAAAACTTATCTATTTCAAGATAACAAATGTTGTTTACTTTCTTGATTGATTGCAAGTGATTTTGACTACCCTTATTCTTTCAAAAAACCCTTTCATGACAATTAACTGCCATTACTTTCGTGATTGTAAGGATTGAACTTCCTTATTTTCTCTTATTGTTGAACATTTACTTTTTGATAGTACGGATTAGTTGTTTAGTATTTTCTGATCTATTTTCTTTTTAAGTTTTTAGTAATTCGGCTTTGTAAAACAAAGTAATCCTAATAGAAAATGATTCAGGATTGAAATAATATTTGTGAGAGTTTCCTCTTCGGTTCTTCAAAGAACTATTTTCTTATTGTTAACAGTCTTCTTGCGGCATTCATCCTACACCTATCACCCGCAATATTTTTTGTCATCCATCTTGAGTGCGGTGTCTACCAGGTTCTATACCTTCGCTTCTTATATTTTAATAGATAAGAGGTTAATGTTATTGTTCTTGCAGGATTGTGAATCTGAGTTAAGATTCCAAGAAAAAATACCCTAAATGATATTCAGTCCCCAGTTTTCATTGTGAGGTTCATATCAATTTGATAATGAGAATAATGGAGCATCATTAAAGATCCATTAGATGTTTTTGTTGGAAAGATCATTGGTGTCAATGTAATTGAGGAAAGCTTTTCGATTTGTCAATTTCGGCGTATTGATTAACTTGGGCAAGAGGAAAGCCTGCAAATTTGCGAGTTTTCTGTAATTTGTTATCAAATAACGACTCTACAGTAAAGGGTAAATTACTTGTCTATTTTCAAGACACTAATCGCCCGTTGCCTTCTTGATTTATTCTAAGGGATTAACTATCCTTATTTTCTTTGAAAACCTTTCAGGATAATTAATTGCCATTTGCTTTTGTGATTGTAAGGGATTGGCCTTTCTTATTTCCTTTTCTTATTACTGGACATTTTACTCTATTGGTTGGAAGAGTTAGTTGTCTAAGATTTGATTTATTTTTCTTTTTGAATATTCAGTAATTCGGCTTAATAAAACAAAGTAATCCGAATAAAAAATGATTCAAGGCTCAAATAATATTTGCGAGTTTTCCTTTGGTTTTTCAAACAACTATTTTATTAACTTATCAAAATTCTTCATGTGGCCTTCATTCTTGACCTGCATCACTCGCAATCTTTCTCATCTATCTTGAGTGTGGCGTCCACCCAAATTTCTTATACCTTCTTTGTTATCTTTTTTAGTCAATAATGGGTCAAAGACTTTGTTCTTGCAAGATTGTGAAGCTGAATTAAGACTATCCCAGGAAAAATCTCTTATAAATGTTCGGGTCTCATTTTTCATTTTGAGGTTCGTATCATTTAACAATGAGAATAATCCAGCATCATCAAAGGATCCATTGCATGTTCTTCTTGATTCTAATATGCTGCAATTTAAGTAGGTGCAAAACGAGATCATTGGCTAGTCAATGTAATTATTAAGGAAAGATTTTCAATTTGTCAATTTCAGTATATTGATGGATTTGGGAATGAATAAAACTTGCAAATTTGCCAATTTTCAGTATGTAATATTTACCAAATAAACACTCACAATAAAGGGCAAATTACTTATCTATTTTCAAGATAACAAAATGTTGTTTACTTTCTAATTGATTGCAAGTGATTTTCACTACCCTTATTTTCTTCGAAAAACCCTTTCATGACAATTAACTGCCATTACTTTCGTGATTGTAAGGGATTGAACTTCCTTATTCTTCTCTTATTGTTGAACATTTTACTTTTTTGATAGTACGGATTAGTTGTTTAGTTTTTTTGATCTATTTTCTTTTTAAGTTTTTTAGTAATTCGGCTTTGTAAAACAAAGTAATCCTAATAGAAAATGATTCAAGATTGAAATAATATTTGTGAGAGTTTTCCTCTTCGCTTCTTCAAAGAACTATTTTCTTATTGTCAACAGTCTTCTTGCGGCGTTCATCCTACACCATCACCCGCAATATTTTTGTCATCCATCTTGAGTGCGGTGTCTACCAGGTTTCTTATACCTTCGCTTTTATTTTAATAGATAAGAGGTTAATGTTATTGTTCTTGCAGGATTGTGAATCTGAGTTAAGACGTTCCAAGAAAAAATACCCTAAATGATATTCAGGTCCCAGTTTTCATTGTGAGGTTCATATCATTTGATAATGAGAATAATGGAGCATCATTAAAGGATCCATTGGATGTTTTTGTTGGAAAGATCATTGGTTGTCAATGTCGTTAAAGAAAGCTTTTCGATTTGTCAATTTCGGCGTATTGATTAACTTGGGCAAGAGGAAAGCCTGCAAATTTGCGAGTTTCTGTAATTTGTTATCAAATAACGACTCTACAGTAAAGGGTAAATTACTTGTCTATTTTCAAGACACTAATCGCCCGTTGCCTTCTTGATTTATTCTAAGGGATTAACTATCCTTATTTTCTTTGAAAACCTTTCAGGATAATTAATTGTCATTTGCTTTTGTGATTGTAAGGGATTGGCCTTTCTTAATTTCTTTTCTTATTATTGGACATTTTACTCTATTGGTTGGAAGAGTTAGTTGTCTAAGATTTGATTTATTTTCCTTTTTGAATATTCAGTAATTCGACTTAATAAAAAAGTAATCCGAATAAAAAATGATTCAAGGCTGAAATCATATTTGCGAGTTTTCGTCATTGGTTTTTCAAATAACTATTTTATTAACTTATCAAAATTCTTCATGTGGCCTTCATTCTTGACCTGCATCACTCGCAATCTTTCTCATCTATCTTGAGTGTGGCGTCTACCCAAATTTCTTATACCCTTCTTTGTTATCTTTTGGTCAATAATGGGTCAAAGACTTTGTTCTTGCAAGATTGTGAAGCTGAATTAAGACGATCCCAGAAAAAATCTCTTATAAATGTTCGGGTCTCATTTTTCATTTTGAGGTTCGTATCATTTAACAATGAGAATAATCGAGCATCATCAAAGGACCCATTGCATGTTCTTCTTGATTCTAATATGCTGCAATTTAAGTAGGTGCAAAACGAGATCATTGGCTAGTCAATGTAATTATTAAGGAAAGCTTTTTAATTTGTCAATTTCAGTATATTGATGGATTTGGGAATGAATAAAACTTGCAAATTTGCCAATTTTCAGTATGTAATATGTTACCAAATAAACACTCTGCAATAAAGGGCAAATTACTTATATATTTTCAAGATAACAAAATGTTGTTTACTTTTTTGATTGATTGCAAGTGATTTTGACTACCCTTATTTTCTTCGAAAAACCCTTTCATGACAATTAACTGCCATTACTTTCGTGATTGTAAGGGGTTGAACTTCCTTATTCTTCTCTTATTGTTGAACATTTTACTTTTTTGATAGTACGGATTAGTTGTTTAGTATTTTCTGATCTATTTTCTTTTTAAGTTTTTTAGTAATTCGGCTTTGTAAAACAAAGTAATCCTAATAGAAAATGATTCAAGATTGAAATAATATTTGTGAGAGTTTTCCTCTTCGCTTCTTCAAAGAACTACTTTCTTATTGTCAACAGTCTTCTTGCGGCGTTCATCCTACACCTATCACCCGCAATATTTTTGTCATCCATCTTGAGTGCGGTGTCTACCAGGTTTCTTATACCTTCGCTTCTTATATTTTAATAGATAAGAGGTTAATGTTATTGTTCTTGCAGGATTGTGAATCTGAGTTAAGACGTTCCAAGAAAAAATACCCTAAATGATATTCAGGTCCCAGTTTTCATTGTGAGGTTCATATCATTTGATAATGAGAATAATGGAGTATCATTAAAGGATCCATTGGATGTTTTTGTTGGAAAGATCATTGGTTGTCAATGTCGTTGAGGAAAGCTTTTCGATTTGTCAATTTCGGCGTATTGATTAACTTGGGCCAGAGGAAACCATGCAAATTTGCGAGTTTCTGCAAATAGTATATTCTGTGAGTATTTTATTTGTTTAGTACGAGTAATTTTTTGATTTGAATGGTGTACGTAAATTAGTGTGTGTCAATTTTTTTATTTAAATTGTATATGTGAATAAAATATTATTATTATTTTTTACATTGTATATTCTATATAAGTAGTTGATAAAATTATAATATTGAAAATAAATTTCTCTTTGTGTATATTCTAGAATTTTATTATTTTTTTATTTAATATGTGTAATTTTTTTATTTGAATGTTGTACGTATATTTAGGATTTTGTTCAGTAAAATTTTGTAATTTTAATTATCATTAATACTAATATAAGTTTTAATTTATTTAAATGGTGTATAAGAACAAAGTATTTCTTATTTATTTACTTCTATGTATATTCTATGAGTAATGAAAATAAAATTTATAATTTAAAAAATGCATATATTGTATATTTTATTTTATGTATTAATTTTTTCAAAATTTCAATTTACAAGGTGTATTTTCCTGTATTGTATTATTTTATTTTGAAATAGTATTTTTGTAAAATTATAATATAACTTACAAATAGTATATTATGTGAGTATTCTATTTATTTAGTATGAGTAATTTATTGATTTGAATGGTGTACGTAAACTAGTGTGTATCATTTTTTTTATTTAAATAGTATATGTGAATAAAAATATTTATTATTTTTTACATTGTATATTCTATATAAGTAGTTGATAAAATTATAATATTGAAAATAAATTTCTCTTAGTGTATATTCTAGAATTTTATTATTTTATTTATTTAATATGAGTAATTTTTTTATTGAATGTTGTACGTATATTTAGAATTTTGCTCAGTAAAATTTTGTAATTTTAATTATCCTTATACTTAATATAAGTATTTTATTTATTTTAATGGTGTATAAGAATAAAGTATTTCTTATTTATTTACTATGTATATTCAATGAGTAATGAAAATAAAATTTATAATTTAAAAAATGCATATATTGTATATTTTATTTTGTGTTTTAATTTTTTCAAAATTTCAAGTTTCAAAGTGTATTTCTTGCATTGTATTTTTTTATTTTGCAAAATAGTATTTTAGTAACATTACAATATAACTTAAAAATAGTATATTCTGTGAGTATTTTATTTGTTTAGTACGAGTAATTTTTTGATTTGAATGGTGTACGTAAATTAGTGTGTGTCATTTTTTTATTTAAATTGTATATGTAAATAAAAAATTTTATTATTTTTTACATTGTATATTCTATATAAGTAGTTGTTAAAATTATAATATTGCAAATAAACATCTCTTAGTGTATATTTTAGAATTTTACTATTTTCTTTATTTAATATGAGTAATTTTTTTATTTAAATGTTGTACGTATATTTACGATTTTGTTCATATGAAATTTTATAATTTTATTTATCATTATATTTAATATGAGTATTTTATTTATTTAAATGGTGTATGAGAACAAAGTATTTCTTATTTATTTACTATGTATATTCTATGAATAATAAAAGTAAAATTTATACTTTAAAAAATGTATATACTGTATATTTTATTTTATGTTTTAATTCTTTGAAAATTTCAAGTTACAAGGTGTATTTTCCTGATTTGTATTATTTTATTTTGAAAATAGAATTTTAGTAAATTATAATATAACTTCCAAATAGTACATTCTGTGGAGTATTTTATTTATTTAGTATGAGTAATTTATTGATTTGAATGGTGTACGTAAACTAGTGTGTATCATTTTTTTATTTAAATAGTATATGTGAATAAAAATATTTATTATTTTTTACATTGTATATTCTATATAAGTAGTTGATAAAATTATAATATTGAAAATAAATTTCTCTTAGTGTATATTCTAGAATTTTATTATTTTATTTATTTAATATGAGTAATTTTTTTATTTGAATGTTGTACGTATATTTAGGATTTTGTTCAGTAAAATTTTATAATTTTAATTATCATTATACTTAATATAAGTATTTTATTATTTAAATGGTGTATCAGAACAAAGTATTTCTTATTTATTTACTATTTATATTCTATGAGTAATGAAAATAAAATTTATAATTTAAAAATGCATATATTGTATATTTTATTTTGTGTTTTAATTTTTTGAAAATTTCAAGTTTCAAAGTGTATTTCTTGCATTGTATTATTTTATTTTGCCAAATAGTATTTTAGTAAAATTACAATATAACTTACAAATACATATTCTGTGAGTATTTTATTTGTTTATTACGAGTAATTTTTTTGATTTGAATGGTGTACGTAAATTAGTGTGTGTCATTTTTTATTTAAATTGTATATGTGAATAAAAATATTATTATTTTTTACATTGTATATTCTATATAAGTAGTTGATAAAATTATAATATTGAAAATAAATTCTCTTAGTGTATATTCTAGAATTTTATTATTTTATTTATTTAATATGAGTAATTTTTTTATTTGAATGTTGTACGTATTTTAGGATTTTGTTCAGTAAAATTTTGTAATTTTAATTATCATTATACTTAATATAAGTATTTTATTTATTTAAATGGTGTATAAGAACAAAGTATTTCTAATTTATTTACTATGTATATTCTATGAGTAATGAAAATAAAATTTATAATTTAAAAAAATGCATATATTGTATATTTTATTTTGTGTTTTAATTTTTTTAAAATTTCAAGTTTCAAAGTGTATTTCTTGCATTGTATTATTTTATTTTGCAAAATAGTATTTTAGTAAAATTACAATATAACTTACAAATAACATATTCTGTGAGTATTTTATTTGTTTATTACGAATAATTTTTTTGATTTGAATGGTGTACGTATTAGTGTGTGTCATTTTTTTTTATTTAAATTGTATATGTGAATAAAAAATTTTTATTATTTTTTACATTGTATATTCTATATAAGTAGTTGTTAAAATTATAATATTGAAAATAAACATCTCTTAGTGTATATTTTAGAATTTTACTATTTTCTTTATTTAATATGAGTAATTTTTTTTATTTAAATGTTGTACGTATGTTTTACGATTTTGTTCAATATAAAATTTTATAATTTTATTTATCATTATATTTAATATGAGTATTTTATTTATTTAAATGGTGTATGAGAACAAAGTATTTCTTATTTATTTACTATGTATATTCTATGAATAATAAAAGTCAAATTTATAATTTAAAAATGTATATACTGTATATTTTATTTTATGTTTTAATTCTTTGAAAATTTCAAGTTACAGGTGTATTTTCCTGATTTGTATTATTTTATTTTGAAAAATAGAATTTTAGTAAATTATAATATAACTTTCAAATAGTATATTCTGTGAGTATTTTATTTGTTT
>JAGSPU010001450.1:0-11387 GCA_019321725.1 Paulownia fortunei
AATAAAACTAAAAGGGGAAAAGAGAAAAAGAAAGGATGCTTTAAGAGTCATTTTTTGGGATAGTATTATATAGTTTTTCTTTAGAATAATTAAATAATAAATTAATATTTAAAATTTTGAATCAAACAAAAACACACAATTTAAATTAGATACATAAATAATATATGTATTAAATTTCATAAAATATATTTCGGACTCATTACATAGTGTTTAGTTGAAATATATAATTAATTTAAACTTTAAAATATATTAAAATTTGAATAATTAAAAATATTTTAAAATATTCAAATTTTAAAACTATAATTACTAAAAATTTATCTTGAAATACACAATTAATGTAACTTTACATAGTTGATCTAACAAAAATTAAAATATTATTTGTAAATTAAAAGGCGTGGTTATTAAATGGGATTAAATAATTATAATTTAGAGTAACTAAAAATAAATAAATCTAAAATTTAAAATCAAATAAAATTGCAAATAAAACTAAAAGGGGAAAGAGCAAAAAAGAATGGATGCTTTAAGAGTCATTTTCTTGGAGAGTATTATATAGTTTTTCTTTAGAATAATTAAATAATAAATTAATATTTAAAAAAGTTTTGAATCAAACAAAAAACACAATTTAAATTACATACAGAAATAAATATACGTATTAAATTTCAACAAAATATATTTTGGACTCATTACATAATGTAGTTGAAATATATAATTAATTTAACTTTAAAAATATAAATTTGAATAATTAAAAATTTTTAAAATATTCAATTTTTAAAACTATAATTACTAAAAATTTATCTTGAAATACACAATTAATGTAACTTTACATAGTTGATCTAACAAAAATTAAAATATTATTTGTAAATTAAAAGGCGTGGTTATTAAATGGGATTAAATAATTATAATTTAGAGTAACTAAAAATAATAAATCTAAAATTTAAAATCAAATAAAATTGCAATAAAAAAAAGGGGAAAAGAGCAAAAAAAGAATGGATGCTTTAAAGTCATTTTTTCTTGGAGAGTATTATATAGTTTTTCTTTAGAATAATTAAATAATAAATTAATATTTAAAATGTTTTGAATCAAACAAAAACACAATTTAAATTACATACATAAATAAAATATACGTATTAAATTTCAACAAAATATTATTTTGGACTCATTACATAATGTGTAGTTGAAATATATAATTAATTTAACTTTAAAAAATATTAAAATTTGAATAATTAAAAATATTTTAAAATATTCAAATTTTAAAACTATAATTAAAAAATTTATCTTGAAATACACAATTAATGTAATTTTACATAGTTGATCTAACAAAAATTAAAATATTATTGTAAATTAAAAGGCGTGGTTATTAAATGGGATTAATAATTATAATTTAGAGTAACTAAAAATAAATAAATCTAAAAATTTAAAATCAAATAAAATTGCAAATAAAACTAAAAGGGGAAAAGAGCAAAAAAAAGAATGGATGCTTTAAGAGTCATTTTTTTTGGAGAGTATTATATAGTTTTTCTTTAGAATAATTAAATAATAAATTAATATTTAAAAAGTTTTGAATCAAACAAAAACACAATTTAAATTACATACATAAATAAATATATGTATTAAATTTCAATAAAATATATTTTGGACTCATTACATACTGTGTAGTTGAAATATATAATTAAATTTAACTTTAAATATATTAAAATTTGAATAATTAAAAATATTTTAAAATATTCAAATTTTAAAACTATAATTACTAAAAATTTATCTTGAAATACACAATTAATGTAACTTTAATATAGTTGATCTAACAAAAAATTAAAATATTATTTTGTAAATTAAAAAGGCATGGTTATTAAATGGGATTAAATAATTATAATTTAGAGTAACTAAAAATAAATAAATCTAAAATTTAAATCAAATAAAATTAGCAAATAAGACTAAAAGGGGAAAAGAGAAAAAAAGAAGGATGCTTTAAGAGTCATTTTCTTGGATAGTATTATATATAGTTTTTTCTTTAGAATAATTAAAATAATAAATTAATATTAAAAAGTTTTGAATCAAACAAAAAACACAATTTAAATTAGATACATAAATAAATAATATGTATTAAATTTCAATAAAATATATTTTGGACTCATTACATAATGTGTTAGTTGAAATATATAATTAATTTAACTTTAAAAAAATATTAAAATTTGAATAATTAAAAATTATTTTAAAAATATTCAAATTTTAAAACTATAATTACTAAAAATTTATCTTGAAAATACACAATTAATGTAATTTTACATAGTTGATCTAACAAAAATTAAAATATTATTTGTAAATATATTAAAGGCGTGGTTATTAAATGGGATTAAAATATATTAATAAATTTGAGTAACTAAAAAATAAATAATCTTAAAATTTAAAATCATAAAATTATAAATAAAACTAAAAAGGGGAAAAGAGAAAAAAGAAAAAGGATGCTTTAAGAGTCATTTTTTTGGAGAGTATTATATAGTTTTTCTTTAGAATAATTAAATAATAAATTAATATTTAAAAAGTTTTGAATCAAACAAAAACACAATTTAAATTAGATAGCATAAATAAATATATGTTTAAATTTCAATAAAATATATTTCGGACTCATTATTATTAGTGTTTAGTTGAAATATATAATTAATTTAACTTTAAAAATATATTAAAATTTGAATAATTAAAAATATTTTAAAATATTCAATTTTAAAACTATAATTACTAAAAATTTATCTTGAAATACAACAATTAATTTAACTTTACCTAGTTGAACTAACAAAAATTAAAAATATTATTTGTAAATTAAAAGGCGTGGTTATTAAATGGATTAAATAATTATAATTTAGAGTAACTAAAATATAAATAAATCTAAATTTTAAAATCAAATAAAATTGCAAATAAAACTAAAAGGGGAAAAGAGCAAAAAAGAATGGGATGCTTTAACAGTCATTTTCTGGAGAGTATATATAGTTTTTCTTTAGAATAATTAAATAATAAATTAATATTTAAAAATGTTTTGAATCAAACAAAACACAATTTAAATTACATACAGAAATAAATATACGTATTAAATTTCAACAAAATATATTTTGGACTCATTACATAATGTGTAGTTGAAATATATAATTAATTTAACTTTAAAATATATTAAAATTTGAATAATTAAAAATATTTTAAAATATTCAAATTTTAAAAACTATAATTACTAAAAATTTATCTTGAAATACACAATTAATGTAACTTTACATAGTTGATCTAACAAAAATTAAAATATTATTTGTAAATTAAAGGCGTGGTTATTAAATGAGATTAAATAATTATAATTTAGAGTAACTAAAAATAAATAAATCTAAAATTTAAAATCAAATAAAATTGCAAATAAAACTAAAAGGGGAAAAGAGCAAAAAAGAATGGATGCTTTAAGAGTCATTTTCTTGGAGAGTATTATATAGTTTTTCTTTAGAATAATTAAATAATAAATTAATATTTAAAAAGTTTTGAATCAAACAAAAACACAATTTAAATTACATACAAAATAAATATATGTATTAAATTCAACAAAATATATTTTGGACTCATTACATAATGTGTAGTTGAAATATATAATTAATTTAACTTTAAAATATATTAAAATTTGAATAATTAAAAATATTTTAAAATATTCAAATTTTAAAACTATAATTACTAAAAATTTATCTTGAAATACACAATTAATGTAATTTTACATAGTTGATCTAACAAAAATTAAAATATTTTTTGTAAATTAAAAGGCATGGTTATTAAATGGGATTAAATAATTATAATTTAGAGTAACTAAAAATAAATAAATCTAAAATTTAAAATCAAATAAAATTGCAAATAAAACTAAAAGGGGAAAAGAGAAAAAAAGAATGGATGCTTTAAGAGTCATTTTCTTGGATAGTATTATATAGTTTTTCTTTAGAATAATTAAATAATAAATTAATATTTAAAAAGTTTTGAATCAAACAAAAACACAATTTAAATTAGATACAGAAATAAATATATGTATTAAATTTCAACAAAATATATTTTGGACTCATTACATAATGTGTAGTTGAAATATATAATTAATTTAACTTTAAAAATATATAAAATTTGAATAATTAAAAATATTTTAAAATATTCAAATTTTAAAACTATAATTACTAAAAATTTATCTTGAAATACACAATTAATGTAACTTTACATAGTTGATCTAACAAAAATTAAAATATTATTTGTAAATTAAAAGGCGTGGTTATTAAATGGGATTAAATAATTATAATTTAGAGTAACTAAAAATAAATAAATCTAAAATTTAAAATCAAATAAAATTGCAAATAAAACTAAAAGGGAAAAGAGCAAAAAAGAATGGATGCTTTAAAAGTCATTTTCTTTGGAGTATATTTATAGTTTTTCTTTAGAATAATTAAATAATAAATTAATATTTAAAAAGTTTTGAATCAAACAAAAACACAATTTAAATTACATACATAAATAAATATATGTATTAAATTTCAACAAAATATATTTTGGACTCATTACATAATGTGTAGTTGAAATATATAATTAATTTAACTTTAAAAAATATTAAAATTTGAATAATTAAAAATATTTTAAAATATTCAAATTTTAAAACTATAATTACTAAAAATTTATCTTGAAATACACAATTAATGTAATTTTACATAGTTGATCTAACAAAAATTAAAATATTATTTGTAAATTAAAAGGCGTGGTTATTAAATGGGATTAAATAATTATAATTTAGAGTAACTAAAAATAAATAAATCTAAAATTTAAAATCAAATAAAATTAAATAAAACTAAAAGGGGAAAAGAGAAAAAAGAAAGGATGCTTTAAGAGTCATTCTTGGAATAGTATTATATAGTTTTTCTTTAGAATAATTAAATAATAAATTAATATTTAAAAAGTTTTGAATCAAACAAAAACACAATTTAAATTAGATACATAAATAAATATATGTATTAAATTTCAATAAAATATATTTCGACTCATTATATAGTGTTTAGTTGAAATATATAATTAATTTAACTTTAAAATATATTAAAATTTGATAATTAAAAATATTTTAAAATATTCAAATTTTAAAACTATAATTACTAAAAATTTATCTTGAAATACACAATTAATGTAACTTTACATAGTTGATCTAACAAAAATTAAAATATTATTGTAAATTAAAAGGCGTGGTTATTAAATGGGATTAAATAATTATAATTTAGAGTAACTAAAAAAAATAATTCAAAATTTAAAATCAAATAAAATTGCAAATAAAACTAAAAGGGGAAAAGAGCAAAAAAGAATGGATGCTTTAAAAGTCATTTTCTTGGAGAGTATTATATAGTTTTTCTTTAGAATAATTAAATAATAAATTAATATTTAAAATGTTTTGAATCAAACAAAAACACAATTTAAATTACATACAGAAATAAATATACGTATTAAATTTCAACAAAATATATTTTGGACTCATTACATAATGTTTAGTTGAAATATATAATTAATTTAACTTTAAAAAATATTTAAAATTTGAATAATTAAAAATATTTTAAAATATTCAAATTTTAAAACTATAATTACTAAAAATTTATCTTGAAATACACAATTAATGTAACTTTACATAGTTGATCTAACAAAAATTAAAATATTATTTGTAAATTAAAAGGCATGGTTATTAAATGGATTAAATAATTATAATTTAGAGTAACTAAAAATAAATAAATCTAAAATTAAAATCAAATAAAATTGCAAATAAAACTAAAAGGGGAAAAGAGCAAAAAAGAATGGATGCTTTAAAAGTCATTTTTTGGAGAGTATTATATAGTTTTTCTTTAGAATAATTAAATAATAAATTAATATTTAAAAAGTTTTGAATCAAACAAAAACACAATTTAAATTACATACATAAATAAATATATGTATTAAATTTCAACAAAATATATTTTGGACTCATTACATAATGTGTAGTTGAAATATATAATTAATTTAACTTTAAAATATATTAAAATTTGAATAATT
This sequence comes from Paulownia fortunei, assembly GCA_019321725.1. NCBI lineage: Eukaryota > Viridiplantae > Streptophyta > Magnoliopsida > Lamiales > Paulowniaceae > Paulownia > Paulownia fortunei. The sequence goes on from JAGSPU010001450.1 coordinate 6,055, forward strand.
AAAAATATTTTAAAATATTCAAATTTTAAAACTATAATTACTAAAAATTTATCTTGAAATACACAAAATTAATGTAATTTACATAGTTGATCTAACAAAAATTAAAATATTTTTTGTAAATTAAAAGCCATGGTTATAAATGGGATTAAATAATTATAATTTAGAGTAACTAAAAATAATAAATCTTAATTTAAAATCAAATAAAATTACAAATAAAACTAAAAGGGGAAAAGAGAAAAAAGAAAGGATGCTTTAAGAGTCATTTTCTTGGATAGTATTATATAGTTTTTCTTTAGAATAATTAAATAATAAATTAATATTAAAAAGTTTTGAATCAAACAAAACAACAATTTAATTAGATACATAAATAATATATATGTATTAAATTTCAATAAAATATATTTTGGACTCATTACATAATGTGTTAGTTGAAATATATAATTAATTTAACTTTAAAATATATTAAAATTTAGAATAATTAAAAATTTTTAAAATATTCAAATTTTAAAACTATAATTACTAAAAATTTATCTTGAAATACACAATTAATGTGAATTTCCATAGTTGATCTAACAAAATTAAATATTATTTGTAAATTAAAAGCGTGGTTATTAAATGGCGATTAAATAATTAAATTAGAGTAACTAAAAATAAATAATCTAAAATTTAAAATCAAATAAAATTGCAAATAAAACTAAAGGAAAAAGAGCCAAAAAAGAATGGATGCTTTAAGCAGTCTTTTCTTTGAGAGTATTATATAGTTTTTCTTTAGAATAATTAAATAATAATTAATATTTAAAAAGTTTTGAATCAAACAAAAAAACAATTTAAATTACATACATAAATAAATATACGTATTAAATTTCAACAAAATATATTTTGGACTCATTACATAATGTGTAGTTGAAATATATAATTAATTAACTTTAAAAAAATATTAAAATTTGCATATATTAAAAATATTTTAAAATATTCAAATTTTAAAACTATAATTACTAAAAATTTATCTTGAAATACACAATTATGTAATTTACATAGTTGATCTAACTAAAATTAAAATATTATTTGTAAATTAAAAGGCGTGGTTATTAAATGGGATTCAAATAATTATAATTTAGAGTAACTAAAAATAAATAAATTAAATTTAAAATCAAATAAAATTATAATAAAACTAAAAGGGGAAAAGAGAAAAAAAGAAGGATGCTTAAGAGTCATTTTCTTGTAGGTATTATATAGTTTTTCTTTAGAATAATTAATAATAAATTAATATTTAAAAAGTTTTGAATCAAACAAAAACACAATTTAAATTAGATACATAATAATATATGTATTAATTTCAATAAAATATATTTCGTACTCATTATATAGTGTTTAGTTGGAAATATAATTAATTAACTTTAAAATATATTAAAATTTGAATAATTAAAAATATTTTAAAATATTCATTTTAAACTATAATTACTAAATTTTATCTTGAAATACACAATTAATTTAACTTTACATAGTTGATCTAACAAAAATTAAAATATTATTTGTAAATTAAAAGGCGTGGTTATTAAATGGGATTAAATAATTATAATTTAGAGTAACTAAAAATAAATAAATCTAAAATTTAAAATCAAATAAAATTGCAAATAAAACTAAAAGGGGAAAAGAGCAAAAAAGAATGGATGCTTTAAAAGTCATTTTCTTGGAGAGTATTATATAGTTTTTCTTTAGAATAATTAAATAATAAATAATATTTAAAATGTTTTGAATCAAACAAAACACAATTTAAATTACATACAGAAATAAATATACGTATTAAATTTCAACAAAATATATTTTGGACTCATTACATAATGTGTAGTTGAAATATATAATTAATTTAACTTTAAAAATATTAAAATTTGAATAATTAAAAAATATTTAAAATATTCAAATTTTAAAACTATAATTACTAAAAATTTATCTTGAAATACACAATTAATGTAATTTTACATAGTTGATCTAACTAAAATTAAATATTATTTGTAAATTAAAAGGCGTGGTTATTAAATGGGATTAAATAATTATAATTTAGAGTAACTAAAAATAAATAAATCTAAAATTTAAAATCAAATAAAATTGCAAATAAAACTAAAAGGGGAAAAGGCAAAAAAGAATGGATGCTTTAAAAGTCATTTTTTTGGAGAGTATTATATAGTTTTTCTTTAGAATAATTAAATAATAAATTAATATTTAAAAAGTTTTGAATCAAACAAAAACACAATTTAAATTACATACATAAATAAATATACGTATTAAATTTCAACAAAATATATTTTGGACTCATTACATAATGTGTAGTTGAAATATATAATTAATTTAACTTTAAAATATATTAAAATTTGAATAATTAAAAATATTTTAAAATATTCAAATTTTAAAACTATAATTACTAAAATTTATCTTGAAATACACAATTAATGTAATTTTACATAGTTGATCTAACAAAAATTAAAATATTATTTGTAAATTAAAAGCCATGGTTATTAAATGGGATTAAATAATTATAATTTAGAGTAACTAAAAATAAATAAATCTAAATTTAAAATCAAATAAAATTACAAATAAAACTAAAAGGGGAAAAGAGAAAAAGAAAGGATGCTTTAGAGTCATTTTCTTGGAGAGTATTATATAGTTTTTCTTTAGAATAATTAAATAATAAATTAATATTTAAAAAGTTTTGAATCAAACAAAAACACAATTTAAATTAGATACATAAATAAATATATGTATTAAATTTCAATAAAATATATTTTGGACTCATTACATAATGTGTAGTTGAAATATATAATTAATTTAACTTTAAAATATATTAAAATTTGAATAATTAAAAATATTTTAAAATATTCAAATTTTAAAACTATAATTACTAAAAATTTATCTTGAAATACACAATTAATGTACTTTACATAGATCTAACAAAAATTAAAATATTATTTGTAAATTAAAAGGCGTGGTTATTAAATGGGATTAAATAATTATAATTTAGAGTAACTAAAAATAATAAATCTAAAATTTAAAATCAAATAAAATTGCAAATAAAACTAAAAGGGGAAAAGAGCAAAAAAGAATGGATGCTTTAAAAGTCATTTTCTTGGAGAGTATTATATAGTTTTTCTTTAGAATAATTAAATAATAAATTAATATTTAAAAAGTTTTGAATCAAACAAAACACAATTTAAATTACATACAGAAATAAATATATGTATTAAATTTCAATAAAATATATTTTGGACTCATTACATAATGTGTAGTTGAAATATATAATTAATTTAACTTTAAAAATATTAAAATTTGAATAATTAAAAATATTTTAAAATATTCAAATTTTAAAACTATAATTACTAAAAATTTATCTTGAAATACACAATTAATGTAACTTTACATAGTTGATCTAACTAAAATTAAAATATTATTGTAAATTAAAAGGCGTGGTTATTAAATGGGATTAAATAATTATAATTTAGAGTAACTAAAAATAAATAAATCTAAAATTTAAAATCAAATAAAATTGCAAATAAAACTAAAAGGGGAAAGAGCAAAAAAGAATGGATGCTTTAAAAGTCATTTTTTTGGAGAGTATTATATAGTTTTTCTTTAGAATAATTAAATAATAAATTAATATTTAAAAGTTTTGAATCAAACAAAAACACAATTTAAATTACATACATAAATAAATATACGTATTAAATTTCAACAAAATATATTTTGGACTCATTACATAGTGTGTAGTTGAAATATATAATTAATTTAACTTTAAAATATATTAAAATTTGAATAATTAAAAATATTTTAAAATATTCAAATTTTAAAACTATAATTACTAAAAATTTATCTTGAAATACACAATTAATGTAATTTTACATAGTTGATCTAACAAAAATTAAAATATTTTTGTAATTAAACCATGGTTATTAAATGGGATTAAATAATTATAATTTAGAGTAACTAAAAATAAATAAATCTAAAATTTAAAATCAAATAAAATTACAAATAAAACTAAAAGGGGAAAAGAGCAAAAAAGAAAGGATGCTTTAAGAGTCATTTTCTTGGATAGTATTATATAGTTTTTCTTTAGAATAATTAAATAATAAATTAATATTTAAAAAGTTTTGAATCAAACAAAAACACAATTTAAATTAGATACATAAATAAATATATGTATTAAATTTCAACAAAATATATTTTGGACTCATTACATAATGTGTAGTTGAAATATATAATTAATTTAACTTTAAAATATATTAAAATTTAAATAATTAAAAATATTTTAAAATATTCAAATTTTAAAACTATAATTACTAAAAATTTATCTTGAAATACACAATTAATGTAACTTTACATAGTTGATCTAACAAAAATTAAAATATTATTTGTAAATTAAAAGGCGTGGTTATTAAATGGGATTAAATAATTATAATTTAGAGTAACTAAAAATAAATAAATCTAAAATTTAAAATCAAATAAAATTGCAATAAAACTAAAAGGGAAAAGAGCAAAAAAGAATGGATGCTTTAAGAGTCATTTTCTTGGAGAGTATTATATAGTTTTTCTTTAGAATAATTAAATAATAAATTAATATTTAAAATGTTTTGAATCAAACAAAAAACAATTTAAATTACATACATAAATAAATATACGTATTAAATTTCAACAAAATATATTTTGGACTCATTACATAATGTGTAGTTGAAATATATAATTAATTTAACTTTAAAAATATTAAAATTTGAATAATTAAAAATATTTTAAAATATTCAAATTTTAAAACTATAATTACTAAAAATTTATCTTGAAATACACAATTAATGTAATTTTACATAGTTGATCTATAAAATTAAAATATTATTTGTAAATTAAAAGGCGTGGTTATTAAATGGGATTAAATAATTATAATTTAGAGTAACTAAAAATAAATAAATCTAAAATTTAAAATCAAATAAATTAAATAAAACTAAAAGGGGAAAAGAGCAAAAAAGAATGGATGCTTTAAGAGTCATTTTCTTGGAGAGTATTATATAGTTTTTCTTTAGAATAATTAAATAATAAATTAATATTTAAAAAGTTTTGAATCAAACAAAACACAATTTAAATTAGATACATAAATAAATATATGTATTAAATTTCAATAAAATATTTTCGGACTCATTACATAGTGTTTAGTTGAAATATATAATTAATTTAACTTTAAAATATATTAAAATTTGAATAATTAAAAATATTTTAAAATATTCAAATTTTAAAACTATAATTACTAAAAATTTATCTTGAAATACACAATTAATGTAACTTTACATAGTTGATCT
>JAGSPU010001001.1:0-24971 GCA_019321725.1 Paulownia fortunei
ACTCCCAATCTCTTTGACCATCGAGCTGGATATATTTTGGTTTTCTGGTTTGGCTAACAACAGCACTGTTTCAACGTCAGCTAGAGCACTATTAACCCCTGCAATGTCACGCTCATACTCAAAATCTTTACATTACGCAAACCACGGACAATATATTTAGCACCAATTTCAGCCATAAAATTGTACCGTCAATCCTGACATAATAGCCACTTCAACATTGGGTAAATCTCTGACAGCCTCAGTGATCAAGCCTGTTTTTCTGCTGGCGTGAACAAGGCTGACTTACTAGTGTTATTGCCAACCCCTACGACCACTTTTTCAAATAAATAACTTGCCCGTGTAATGATGTTCAAATGTCCATTCGTTAATGGATCAAAACTACCTGGAAACACTGCGATACTCATATCTTATCCCTCATATTGATAGATTGTCCACGACGGTAATTACCATAATGCTTTTGTTGAATATTTCTAAACTTTTTATCTGCTTCTGGCAAGTTGGCCGCATCATTGCTTTCAGCTAAAATAACGGCACCCGTATTAAGTAATCCCATCTCAACCATTTTTGCCATATCAGACGCAATCGTTTTCTTTGGCATAAGGCGGATCCAAAAAAAACTAAATCAAATTGTTTATTTTCAGTAGCAAATTTTGACAGCGCTTGTTGAGCTGGCGCTTTTAAAAATTGTGAATTGATTTTCATGGTGTGTCTTTTTGACGTTTTCAGTCATGACTTTGATGGCCTGAAACTGGCGCGTCAACTAATGTTGCATGCGTCATGCCACGCGAAACTGCCTCAATACTTAATCCACCAGTACCGCCATACAAATCTAGCACCTCCCCCTCATCTAGGTAGGGCATCAACATGCTAAACATTGCCTCTTTAACTTTGTCTGTTGTGGGTCTAGTTTTATCACCACTAACTGCCTCTAAACGCGTACACGAAAAATTACCTGAAATGACTCGCATAATTTATCAGTCACGAACTGGCTGTTGTATCGTCCGTGATTCCCCCTTCATCATAATTTTCAAAGAAAATATCATCATGCATATCACCTAATTCAGGGTCAATATCTGGCCGTGGCGAGCGAGGTAACAACACGCTTCACAAATTTGTATTGTTGTAACTTACTGACAACTTCACCCAACATTTTCTTCATTCAAATAAAGTCCGACCAAAGACATTTTTCTCGAAATATATGTAATTTGGCCAAACTTTTTAAGCTGTTGTGCATGGCGGACATGACTTAAATAGACATAAACGGCTCGTCGCTCTTGTATTTGAAATGTCATTGATAATCCTTTCTAGCAACTACATCGTTTGGATGGATGTCAACTGCTTTTTTCTGATGAGCAGCAATATTGAGTGTGAGTCCGATAGCTGCACTAAAGCAAATATAAGATGATCCACCACCAGAAATGAAAGGAAAAACCCACCCCAGTGATTGGCAAACGCCAATCACACCGCCCAAGTTGACGAATGCTTGGACAAACAACAACATCGCCACACCATACAAAATTAGCCGCTGATACTGATTTTTCTGGCGAATACCTAGGAGAATCAGTCGCGTTACCAAAATTAGAATTAGCAATCAATACAATAACAGTTACAACAGCTCCCAATTCTTCAGTCATCACAGCCATAATAAAGTCAGTGTTTGACTCAGGTAAGTAAGGTTTAATAAGAGAATTACCCAATCCCACACCAAATAATCCCCATGAGCGATAGCATAATAACCATACAAAAGCTGCCGGCTCTGATCCGGATCAGCCAAGGATTCACAAAATTAATCAAACGTAAAATACTATAATGTGTACTACCTGTGAGGTGAAATACTTTATTAACCAGGTTAATAATGGGCTGTAGCAAAGCAAATAGTGCACTGATGCCAATAAACCAGATAACCATTATTTTTCTTGAAACACCAGACGCCAATACATTACAAAAACGATACCAATCGCAATTAGCATATTACCATTATCCGGCATAATCAACAACAAAAACAAAGATAACACAGGTGGCCCCCATATTTTCATTTGGGCAAGTGGTTGGCGTGAAATTTTTACCCCTGCCTGCCAAGGCACTCGTGTCAGAAATGGGCACAATACAAAATTAAAATCAGTTTCAGAAATTCAGCAGGTTGCAATGTCATAAACCCTAACGGAATCCAACCATGCGCACCATTGACTGCTGGCATGATACGGGCAATGACAAGTAATGCAATAATGCCATACATCAGTATTTTAAGCCACTGTGGTCTACGCCAATTATTAAGATTAAGATGAAATAATGTAAACGCACCAATCCAGCAATAATAACAAAAACTAATTGCTTATAAAAATTAAGCATTGCCGAGTTAGTTAAGCTCGCCGAAAAAACCATCACGACACCCAGCGCACTCAAAATACCAAACGGGACAGCAATCCAATATCTAATTGTCTTAATTTTTTAAACATCAATCGCCCATAATTGTCTTCATGTTAGTATCATCCAAGCTTTGAGCTATCGCAATAACAAATGCTTTGGCTGCCTCAAAATCTTTAATTGACCATACTGTTTGATGTGTGTGAATATATCGTGAGGCAACACCAAAGCAACTGAAGGTACACCATTTAATTCACTCTGAGCAGCCGCCGCATCTGTTCCGCCCTTGGAAACAAAATACTGATAAGGAATGTGATGATCTTCAGCAGTAGATAGCAAAAAAATTCTTTTAAGCGTAGTGGCATAACCACTGTTGGATCAAATACACGCAACAAAGTACCTTGATCTAGAACACCTTGATGGCCCGTTTGAACCTGCTACAATCGTCAGCAGCACTAGAATCAACTGCAAAGAAAATGTCTGGCTTCATTAAATTAACCGCACCCATGTGGCGCCTCGTAGGCCAACTTCTTCTTGCTACATCTGCGCCCATAATTAATGTGTTTGGTGTTTTAAACATTTTGTAAGTCTTCTAAGGCCTCCAAAACCGTCACAACACCAAAAACGATTATCCATGACTTTGACATCACACGTTTCTGATTTGCAGCCATAACCGTCTCAACACGTGGTACAACAAAATCACCGGGGCGCACACCAAATGCCAACGCCTCATTGTTATCAACAAAGCCAGCATCAAACAAAATATCATCAACAGTTGGCAATTGCGGTCCATTAGCACTACCCCGCAACAGATGTGGTGATACTGAACTAAAACAACTGGGTATTGTCCTTTGCTAGTAAATAACGTAAAGCGCTGTGAACTAATTACTGCTGGATTCCAGCCACCGACAGCAGCAACCTTTAAAGCACCGGAAGGTAGGATTTCAGTTACAATAAATCCGACTTCATCTAAATGAGCTGCAAACATAACCGCGGACCATCACCATTTTTTAAACACCGTATATGCCCCCCAAACCTTCCTGTGCTACTTCATCAACCAATGGTGTCAATTCTGCTCGAAACGCCTTTCTAATTTCGTGTTCTTGTCCCGATGTTCCTTGTAGTTCTGTATACTTTTTAATTCGTTCCCATGTCGTTGTTTTCATTTGAGATAATGCCTTTCACTAAAATTCGTATCATATTCATACAATATTGGCTCGCCATTGCCAATTTTCTAAGCCATCAATATCGTCGTCACTAATATCTTCAATATATTTAATCAGAGCTCGTAAAGTACTACATGCGCTACCATCAACACATTTTCACCATTTTTAAGTTGTGGCAATATTGCGGAAGTCCAGTAAGGAATTAAGCGGTCACTAGCCATTTTAAAACTTTCACCGCGTGGTTCAATATTTATTGGATAACGGCGATTCGGACGAACTTTTCTAATAGTGGCGGAACAGCCGTATAGCTTCGCCGCCATAAAGCAACCTGATTAACACCGTACTTTTCACGCGCATCGTCTTTGTTAAGCCACGTTAAGGCGCCATAATGGCGTTCATTCAAACGCCAAGTTTTATTAATTGGTACCCACGCCTGCTGCATTTCATCCATGATGATATAAGCTGTAATAATTGCACGCTGTAAATAAGAAGTATATACATTATCAAATGTCAATTGATAACGTGACAAAACCTGACCCACTTGATGTGCCTGAGTTTTGCCTTTTGCAGTTAGTGGTACATCTGTCCAACCGGTAAATTCATTATCACATTAGCCGTTGATTCTCCGTGGACGTACCAGCACCAATTTAGCTACCATCCTGAACTCCTTTTTTTACACTTTCTATATTATAACGTTTGAGTTGACGTCGCTAGACAGCAATCCATATATTACGAATCTCAAACTTTGATATTATCTCTAGTCTTAGTACGAAATAAACACTTTAAAAAATTTCAAAAACAGCGTGCAAAATGCTAGCTAATACAGCATGATTTCCGTTAGAATAGATTATTCAGAACATATATCAATTTTTGGAGTGATTTAGGATGAGAGATCTAACACAGGGCTCACCTGCTAAACAAATTTATTTTTTACAATTCCTTTGGTTATTGGGAATCTGTTTCAACACTCTATAATTTTTTCTGACACGCTGATTGTCGGTCAGACAACTTGGTGTCAAAGCCATTAGCCGCCGGTTGGTGCCTACTGGTTCAATCATGTTTTTAATCTTAGATTTGTGCAAGGATTCACAGCTGGCTTATCCATTATTACAGCACAACGCTATGGTGCTCGTGACATCGCTGGTGTGCGACCAAAGTATGGCATCCACTTTACTCGTTCAGCTATTTACAACGATTGTGGCTTACAATTGCTAGTTTGGTGATTGTTTATCCTTTGCTCAAGTTGATTGCAAAACCCCAGCAGAAATCTTAAACCAAGCTTTATTTTTATTGCTATTATTTTAGCAGGTATTTTTGCCACAATGGGGTATAACGTTACTGCCAACGCATTGCGCGCTGTTGGTGATTCACGTTCTCCACTCATTCTACCTAATAATTGGCATGGTTGCCAACATTATTTTAGAATTGTGGTTTATTTTGGGGCTTAAATTAGGTGTCGGTGGTGCAGCCTTAGCGACTGTTTTAGCGCAATTAATTTCTACTATTTTTAGTTTTTGGCATATCTACAAGTACTCACCACTACTACAAGTGTCACGCTCAGATCTCAAATGGGATAGCAAAGACATTCGTATTCATCTTCATGCGGGATTACCTATGGGCCTTTCAAAGTTCCATCATTGCAATCGGCGCCCTTGTACTACAAGGGGCTCTCAATACTTTGGGAACAGATGCTGTCGCCGCAACAACTGCTGCACAACGAATTGAATCAAGTAGCCACGCTGCGCACTGATGTCGTTTTGGTATTACAATGGCAACTTTTGCAGCTCAGAATTACGGGGCTAAACAATTGACCGTATTTTAGTTGGGGTCAAACAGGCTCTATTCATGAGTATGGGATTTGGTCTTTTCATGGGTATCATTGAAATTCTATTTGGTGATCTCGCAGTAATGCTATTTGTTGGGTTCAGGCAACATGAAGTTCTGAACCTAGCACAAACAATATTTCTGGGGGCAAATGGTGCCTTTTATTACAATCTTATTCGGCTCTGTTTATTATCCGTTATGTATTACAGGGTCTAAACGATGCCAAAACACCAACCTATGCCGGGATTGCGGAGTTAATTATGCGCACAGTAGCTGCCGTTGTTCTTGTAGGACCCTTTGGCTTCTTTGGTGCTAGTCTCGCCAATGTTTTGGCTTGGACCGGATCGTTAGTCGTTATGATTCCAGCCTATCGCAAAATCGTTAAAAAATTGAAAGCAACAAACAAGCGTCAGTATAGCCGAACAAATAAATCAGTAAAGTTCGTTTTAAAAGCGTTTTCATTAATTTTCAAATTATAACGTTCGTTATTTTTTATTAATTTTATTTTTTAGCCTTTAATTGTGCGCTAATGGCTGCTAGAATAATACAGTACGTTTTACGTAACTAATTATTTGGGAGGCAATCATGTCAACGATTTGCACATTATTTCAAGTTCGAGGAGCTCAATACGAACTTTCGTACTGAATTCATTGCTGGTCTCACTACCTTTGCGTCTATGGCCTATATTTTATTCGTCAACCCTACTGTTTTGGGGGCTGCTGGCATGGACCAAGGGTGCAGTTTTCACAGCCACTGCCCATTGCTTCAGCCGTAGCCACAATTTTCATGGGCATTGTTGCACTTTACGCCAATTGCAATAGCACCAGGATTGGGTGTCAATGCATTCTTTGCTTATTCAAGTGTGATTGGTATGGGTATTAAATGGCAAAACTGCAATGGCAGGTGTCTTTGTTGCAGCAATCATCTTTGTAAATTTTGACATTATTCAAGATTCGCGAAAAATTATTAATATTAATTCAAAAAAACTTAAAGCTAGCGATTGCATCTGGGATTGGGCTATTCATTGCTTTTATCGGTTTACACGACGCTGGATTAATCGTTGCCAACAAAGATACTATGGTTGCTTTAGGTCATTTAACGGCACCAACATCGTTGTTATCAAATTTTTGGCATTATCGTCACTTTTGTCTTGATGAGCCGTAAAACACCGGCAGCAATTTCTTTGGTATGATTTTAACTTCGATTGCGGGTATTTTAACCGGCTTAATCAAATTACGTCCGCTATTATTTTCAACCAAGCACCATCTTTTGCACCACTTTTGGTGAAGGTGTCATGCATATATTGGTGATATCAATTCAATTCAGTTAATTACAGTCGTCATCACTTTTCTACTCGTGACATTTTTCGACACAGCCGGTACAATGATTGGTTTAGCAACACAAGCTGGTTTTATGAAAAATAACAAAATCCTCGCGTTGGTCGGGCTTTGATGGCAGATGCCGTCGGTATGACGGTAGGTGCAGTCATTGGGACTTCACCTACCTCGGCTTATGTTGAGTCATCAGCCGAATTGCCGTGGGTGGTCGTTCAGGTTTAACATCTGTATTTACAGGTATCTTATTCTTGTTTGCATTACTATTTTTCGCCATTACTTTCTGTTGTCACTTCACAAGTAACTGCACCAGCATTAGTTGTTGTTGGTGTATTAATGGCTGAAAACCTCAGAGAAATTGATTGGGAAGACTTAGCGATTGCTGCACCAGCATTTCTGATTGTCATTGGCATGCCACTAACTTATTCGATTTCAGATGGTATTGCACTAGGATTTATCTTATACCCTATTACAATGATCGCAACTGGTCGTGCTAAGAAAGTTCATCCTCTAATGTACATTTTAGCAGTCATTTTCATTGCATTTCTTCTCATTATTGCTAGTTAAAAGCTATTCAAAGAGACCATCATGTTTGATGAATAAATCAAACATGATGGTCTCTCTTTTTGGTATGTTATCGTAAATTTTTACGACAATTACCAAAATCAATTTGAGATTTTCTCTCGTAAATCACGCGCATTAGCCAGAGCAGTATCGGTAACATTATCTCCCGATAACATCATTGCAATGGCATGTATACGTCCTGTTTCATCAAGCGATGTGACTTGAGTAAGTGTGCGATCTTTTTCGGTTGTTTTTGCAATCAAAAAATGGTGAGTTGCAGCCGCCGCAACCTGTGGCAAATGAGTAATTGCTAATACTTGTGATCCTTTGGCAATTGTTTGCATTTTTTTGCAATGGCTTGTGCCACGCGACCAGAAACACCGGTATCAGCTTCGTCAAATACAATCGAAACAATTCGTTGTTGTTTGGTAAACGTCGTTTTCAACGCCAGCATTAAACGCGCAGCTTCACCACCGGACGCAATTTTGACCAATGGTGCCATGCCTTCGCCCTTGTTGGTTTGAACATAAAAAAAGCAACCTTGTCACTCCCAGAGGCAATAAAACCTTCAATCGGCTCAAAATGGACGGCAAATTCTGCCCCGTTCATTAATAAATCTTGTAACTGTTGGTTAACATCATGCTCAAGCCGGCGGGCTGTTTGCTGACGAACTTCGTGAAGTTTGATTGCCTTCTGTCTTAAATCTGTCGCAAATCATTTTGTTTAATCTGCAATTGTTCCACATTGTAACTATCATCGTTCACAACACTTAGTTCTTGTTTAATTTTAGCCTGAAATGCTAGCACATCACTGACAGTGGCGCCGTATTTACGTTCAAGTGTGTGAATCAACTGCAAACGATCATCTATACGAATTAATTCTGATTCATCATAAGTTAAATCATTAAATTGTTTCCGCCACATCTCGTGCAACTTCCTGTGCAGTATAATAAGCGTCTGAAATAGTTTGAGATAGTTCTGCATAAACCGTATCATAGGCTGAATATCCTGTAATTGCTGCATTGCTTCAGCCAACAAATCAACTGCACCACCTTGTTCATCGTTAAGCGCAGTTTGAACATTCTGTAAATGATCAGCTATTTTTTTGAATTATTTAATTTGCCCCTTGCATCAAGTAATTGATTTTCCTCGTCAGGTTGAAGGTCAGCTTCTTGAAGTTCATCTTGTTGAAATTTTAATAAATCAAGTCGTTGGTAATTTCTCGTCGCGAGGATTGTAATTTCCCGAATACGTGCCGTAATTGCCCTAAAGTCCTGAAAAGTACGACCGAATCTGAACGTACTTGAGACAATTTTTCGCCGCCAAATGCATCCAATAATGGCAAATGTTCATCTTGATTGAGCAACTGTTGTGTGTCATTTTGACCTTGAATGTCAACTAAGAAGCTGCCAATCATTGCCAATGTTTTTAAGTTAACAAGAACGCTGTTAACGCGAATTGTGCTGCGACCATTTTGCGTTAATTCGCGATAAATAATTAATTCATTATCATCAAAATCAATGCAGCTTCCGTCAATAATTTATAAAGCTGTTCATTTTTTGGCAAGCTGAAGACAGCTTGTAAGGTGGCCTTTTGCTCCCATGCCGCACCATCTCAGAACTTGCTCGACCACCGGTTAGCATCGACAAGGCATCAATAATAATTGATTTTCCGGCGCCAGTCTCACCGGTCAAAACACTCATACCTGTCTCAAACTGTAATTCAATTTTTTCTATAATAGCAAAATTTTCAATAATAAGATCTTCTAGCATAAGTTAATTGGTATCGCAGATACATTTCCTTTCTACTATTTTTCTAATAATTTTTGAACCATGCTGGTAACTTGGATTGATGGCACCCCGTCCTTTAATAATACGAGTACAGAACCGTCATCGCTTAGTGTCCCAAATATTTCTGGAAACTGAACCTGCTCAAATAAGTTTGCTACCAACTGACCATTGCCAGGTTGCACTTTTATCATGACCATACCCCGTTGCGCACTTTGGCTCAAAAAGGCTTGTTGTAATATACGACGTAATCGTTGCAAATGTTGGTCGATCATCTTGTTTCGGCAAATGATATAAAAAATCCACCATGTGAATTTGGCACTTTAATCAATCCTAATTCATTTATATCGCGCGAAATAGTCGCTTGAGTGACCATTTCTCCTAATGTTTCAAAAATGTGCAACAATATCCTCTTGACGACCGACAGCATGTTCTTGAATGAGTTGAACCAATGCTTTTTGGCGAGCTTTTTTATTCATTGGCATCTCCTGTGTGATTTAGCTGTTGGTAAGTTGATATCAGCAATTGATCAATATCAATATCATCAGCGATTTTTGGTTCTTCTACGCGTTGCAACACAGCCAAAAATTCAATGTTTCCCTGTCCACCTTTAATTGGTGAAAAAGTCAAGTGTTCAACTGAAAAGCCTTCACGCACCATCATGGTAATTGTCTGCTGCAACACTTCGCGGTGAACTGATGAGTCCTTGATAATACCATTTTTACCAAATGTTCACGTCCAGCCTCAAATTGCGGTTTGATCAGCGCGACAACCTGCCCGTTCTTCGCAATAATGTCAGCAAGTGGCGGTAAAATGAGCCCCAGAGAAATAAATGAAACGTCGATTGTAGCAAAATCTGGTTGTCCAAACGTAAAATCAGTCAGTTTGGCGTAACGAAAATTAGTATTCTCCATGACTTTAACGCGCGCATCTCGACGCAATTTCCATACCAACTGATTGGTCCCAACATCTAAAGCATAAACTAATTTAGCACCATTTTGCAACGAGACATCCGTAAAACCACCAGTTGATGAACCAATGTCTAAGACAATTTTATCTTGTACAGATAAATCGTAAGTGTTCAAAGCTTTTTCCAGTTTTAAACCACACGGGATACATACTTTAACTTTTCACCCTTGAAATGTAGTTCGGTTGTTACCGGTATTTTTTGGCCCGCCTTATCTAAACGCTCCTCATTTTCGCCAAGAATTTCACCAGCCATAACAGCGCGTTTTGCTTGTTCACGTGATTCGAAAAGACCCTGTTGGACTAGCAATACATCGACACGTTCTTTATCAACACTCATGATTTATCTCCAATAAAAGTGATTAATTCTGATAAACACTCTGGATGAAAACGCTGGTCATTCAATTTAATGTCATTCAAAATTTTATAGGCATCATTCAAATAATCATCGCGCATCCGCTCAGCAGTCGTCACGCCAACTAGATGTGGTAACGCATTGACAGATTCTGTTTCATCCTGCTGATAGTCGTCTAGATCATCCTGAATTTGAAAGGCTATCCCCAGATTGTCGCCAAAGTCAGCTATTTGTGTTATCAAATCAGTATGAAAATTTTTGCTATTTCCACTGTCTTTAACAAAAGAGCGCCTGTTTGCGCTGCGTAACGCAGTAAAGCAGCAGTTTTAGGTTGATAAACTAAAGATAACAGGTTTTCTTGATCAATACCACTCTCGGCACCATCGTGATTCTCCATGTCATGTATTTGTCCAAGCACCATACCGTTTGCCCCTGCGGCTTGCGATAAATACTGTGTGATTAATACAATCGATTCCGACGCTGGCGCTCCGGACACCGTCAATGCCTGGGGAATAACATTGAAAGCACCGGTTAACAAAAGCATCCCTACTAAAATGGCATTTGCCTCACCATATAAGGCATGTACACTAGGTTTTGCCTCGCCTTAGCAGGTCATTGTCCATTGCCGGTAGATCATCATGTACTAATGAATAAGAGTGAATCCATTCACTGCCGTAGCAATTTTGAGTTGGCTAGGTGTTATCAATGTTCAAAAACTCTCTAAAACCATCAAGCTTAGTAATGGTCTCAAACGTTTGCCACCATTCAATACAGCATATTTCATCATGGCAACCAAATCATCATCTGAGCTAACTTGAGATAAATCGTTTTCCAGTTGCGCATTAATTTTTGGCAGCCATTCATTTGAAATCCTTTAAATTAGTCATTTGTTAATTCCAAAATCCGATAATTCACCATTATCATCCATTACTTTAGCTTAATGTTTCCTCAGCATCTTTAGTGTTTTTTGTAGATCTTTAACCAGACCAACACCCGTTTGAAAAATCAACCAACGCTGTTTCCAGCGCGTCGATCCCCTTTTTCTAGTTGACTTACGATGGTTTCTAATTGTTGTAATTTTTCTTCAAATGTCAATTGTTCACTCATGTTTTACTCCTGTAATATTTGCAACTGCGTTCCCGTCAGCAAAGCGCACATTGATTTTCATCATCTTTATTTAAAACGTTTACACTACGAACCACTTGTTCATTTTATTCACAATTGCATACCGCGCGTTAAAATTTTTAATGGGCTAACAAGATCCAACTTAGTCCCCAATAGTTGCAACTGTTCTTGGACGGTTGCAATAAATGCTGTTGTAATTGCTGTTGTCGTTGTACAAGCGTCGTGTAGTCATTTGCCATTGATTAATCGTTGATGCGTAAGCTGCACTAATAACCTCGCTGCTTGATCCACGCGTTGATTGTAACCCGTGTATAATCGATCTGGTTGTTTAAAAATGACATGCTCGGTCATTCTGTTTAAACGTTGTTTTTGGGTGGCAATAATTTGTTGGATTCTTGTTAACTGTCGGACTTGCAATTCTTGCAATCGGGATTGTATCTGAGCAAGCGTAATAGGTGTAGCCAGTTCCGCTGCCGCTGTTGGTGTTGCGGCACGGCGATCTGCCACAAAGTCAGCCAGTGTATTATCTGTCTCATGTCCAACAGAACTAATTACCGGTGTTTTGAGTGCGGCAATGGTACGTGCTAGCTGTTCATCATTAAAGGCCACAAATCCTCAATAGAACCACCACCACGACCCACAATAATAGTGTCAAATGCCATATCATCAATTCTGTTGAGCTGCCGAATAATTGTTGGCGCAGCTTTGTCTCCCTGCACTACTGCCGGAAATAAAATAACTTGTGCCGTTGGAAATCGACGTTGTACCGTACGGGCAATATCTTCAATAACTGCACCGGTTGGTGATGTGACAACTGCTATTTTTTTAGGAAATAACGGAATATTTTTTTAGGTAAATCAAATAATCCTTCTGCCTGCAATCGTTTTCTTCAATTGTTCATAGGCTAAAAATAATTCTCCCACACCGTCTGGTGACATCGACTCCAAAATTAATGAATACGAACCACGTGGTTCGTACAATTCCACCCGACCCACAGCATTAATCTTCATGCCTCTTCAGGTTGAAATTGATTCGTTTCTGATAACCAAACATCGAAGCGCTAATAACAGCGTTACCTCTGAATCTTTAATAGAAAAATAGAGATGCGGGCCACGCCGTCGCCCCATTATTGGAAATTTCACCCAGTAACATAGACTTTTGCGAGATAAGGATCCGCATCAAATTTGCCGTTTAAAATACGCAGAAGCGCTGATACTGTTAAATACTTATTATTTATTTCTGACATGGTGCCTCTCAATCGCTCATAATGATTATATACACTCATTATACCTGAAAAACTGCATAAAAACAACTACCTAAAGGCTAGTTGTTTAGTTGGCATGCCAGATGCGCTCTGACGGGCGATTACTAGTTGTCACACTAATAATAAAGTTCGCGTCACCTTCAGCGTTAACACTGTTAGTCATGGGTGAGATGAGATAGTTCCACAACACACTCATCATCTGCATCTATACGAGATTTGTGACTTAAACCGGCAGACCGCTTTCGGCGCTAATTTTTCAAGCGCTTCGACTCATCGCATAAATTAATGATAACAAATATGTCGACAAATAGTCAACTTAATATGATCATCTTAAGCCTTAATGATGCGATATTTACAGTTAGTTATGAAATCGTTATACTTATAAGCATGATAAAAATAACTAAAATAACGCAACATTTCATCCACCTCACATTGCACCTAAAAACACTAGTTTAGATGATTTGTTCGTTTGCAATGCTGATTTGAAGACAAAAAAGCATTAGCTGCTTATGTGATTGAGACATACAGCCTTGGGCAAACTGATTAGTGTCAAATTTAATGTTGCGATCACATTCTCGACTTTACTTACAATCAAAAAGAAATATCGGACGAGTTGTGGCCGAAGTCGCCATAGTGGACTGACACCGTTTATATTTCAATATTAGCTTGGGCTTCTGTTTCTGCGGATGCTTGCTCCGAGACAATATGTGCTAACTGTTCATCAAACCAACTTGCAATCTTTGCCTGTGCACTGTCAGTATCATCTTCGTAAGTGGCAACCGAACTCACTAACGCAATTTTTCAATTTTGATTGACTAACAAATGGATTTTCAGCAATCATGTATAGATTAACACCAAGTGATTCACTGTCTGGCAAATCATTTTTCGTAACTGATTTTGATAACGTAGTGGTAAGTTGATTACATTTGTTTCAAGACTTAGTGTGGTCCCATCCGACTCAATACCACCATTGATATTAAGCGTAACTTGCATAAAGTTTTCGTCGGTTACATGCTGGGCTAATTCGCTCATGAGCGCATCAATTGGCACAGTTTGTCCATCCTCGACAGTTATTGATTTGTTATAAAATGCTGCATCAGCAATATTAGCCAACGCACGTTCACCTGTTATTTGCATAAAATTTCCTCATGTATAATATTACCATACCTACTCACTTTGCTGATTAAAAATCATTTTCAGTTAACATTCTTGGAAAAAAGTATCAATGTTTGAAAAACAAAAAATACCCGCACTTGTATCGATTGGTCTATTTACTTTTATGTCAACATTAGACGGTTCGATCGTCAATGTTGCATTACCAACGATTGCGCGTGAATTAGCCATTCCTCTAAGTCAAGCTACATGGGTTGTCACTATATATTTAGTGATTATTTCTGGTCTAATTGTTTTATTTGGACGGCTTGGTGATCTATTAGGTAAAACAACCGTTTTTCGTTACGGTATGATGATTTTTACAATAGGTTCTTTATTATCTGGCATTAATTTAGGATTACCTTTTTTACTATTTGCACGTAGTTTTCAAGCGATTGGCGCTTCGATGACCATGAGTAATTCTTTTGGTATCACATCGACTCTTTTCCCGCCAAATCAACGCGCCCGCGCTATGTCAATTATTGCAATGTTCGTTTCCTTAGGTTTCGATTGCTGGCCCAGCAATTGGTGTCTCATCTTGTCGATAGCTAACTGGTCATATATTTTTTGGATTAACGTCCCTATTGGTGCCATAGCATTTTGGGTAGGTAATCGCTATCTTCCAAAGGGAAAAGCCATTAGGCACACTCCGTGAAGTTGATTGGTTAGGTGCATGTCAACTACTTATGACTATGCTATTGTTCTTTTTAGGTATGAACAGCGGTCAAAGTATAGGTTGGCATCATGTCTTAGTTGGCTTTTACTTTTGCTCAGTGGCTTAACCTTTGCTAGTTTTATTTGGCAAGAAAAGCGCAGTCCTTCACCGCTACTCAATCTACATATTTTTGATAATCATACCTTTGGCGTTAGCGTCCTTCTAAGTGCCATGTTTTTCACAGTCAACGCGTACGTCAATATTTTGACACCATTTTATTTACAAAATTTTCGAGGCTGGTCTGCGGGAATGGCTGGCATCATAATGATGAGTATACCCGCATCAATGTTTGTTTTTGCACCCATTTCAGGTATTCTCTGATCGTTATAACAAAGAAATCATTACTTTAATTGGTATTTCAGGGTTGATAGTTTCTCAAATAGGCTTTCTAATTTTCGGACAAGCAACACCCATTTGGAATCGTTACCATATTACTGCTAACTGGTATGAGCGTAGGTATTTTTCAATCACCGAATAGTGCCTTGGTTATGGCCAGTGTTAACAAACAATATTTGGGCATTGCTGGATCAATCAATGCATTGGGACGTAATGTCGCCTTTGTGTTTGGTAACATTTTTGCCACAACAATTTTATTCCTTTTGATGTCACAACAAGCTGGTCATCGTGTCACGACATACGATTCACAGCATCCATCCTTATTTATGACTGCGATGCACAACAGCCTGTATTTTTCATTGACACTCGCCATAGTTGCCTGGCTATTGACTGCCAAACGATTATTTCAAACAAAAAAGAGCTCATGAGCTCTTTTTTTACTGTTTATGTGGCATGCGTGCCCAAAAATCAGCTTTATTCGTCTGCCTTTCACGCGCAATAGCCATCGCATGTTTTGGGACATCTTCTGTGACTGTTGAACCTGCCGCCGTAATTGCTTCATCGGCTATCGCAACAGGCGCTACTATTTTTGTGTTTGATCCAATAAATGCATGATTTCCAACTGTTGAATAAAACTTATTGACACCAATCATAGTTAACAAAAATTGACCCCGCACCAATGTTGACGTCTTCGCCAACTGTTGCATTACCAATATAGGTCAAGTGACCAGATTTTGTGTCGCGACCTAGTTTAGCATCTTTCACTTCAACAAAGTTACCTATATGAACATTGTCAGCCAAGTCAGTTTGTGGCTTAAGTGAGCGTATGGTCCAAACGGTAACACCATTTGCCAATTGCGCTGATTCCAAATGAGAGGCAGTAATGACATTGTTGTCACCAATAAGACTATTTTTCAATTCGTGATCCTTGGTAATTAAATTGCCCGCTCCAATAACAGTGTCTCCTAGGATTGTGACGCCACCTCTATCACCGTATCTGCAGCAATTTTCACTGTTTTATCAATGTAAGTACTGGTAGGATCAATCAATTCAACACCTGAAACCATTAACTCATGATTAATGCGACCATGCATAATTTGATTTGCAGTAGCCAATGCCACGCGGTCATTCACACCCAATGACTCTGTAAAATCATGTAAAGTATGGGCCCCCGATTTGCTGACCATCATGTCTCAAATATCTAGTGTATCTGGTAAATAGTATTCCCCTTGGGCATTGTTATTTCAATTTTGACAAAGCATCAAACAACAATTGATTATCAAAAACATAAACACCAGTATTTATTTCTTTAATGTGTCGTTCGGTCACACTGGCATCTTTTTGTTCGACAATTTTAATAACAGTATCATCATCACCACGCACGATTCGACCATAACCAGTGGGATCATCGGCAATTGCGGTCAATACAGTCACAGCATTATTGCTGTTCTGATGTTCAGCCACCAATTCTGAAAGTGTTTCGGGACGAAACATTGTGTATCACCTGACATAATTAATGTCACACCATCACTGTCTTTTAATTCTGATTGTGCTTGTTGTACTGCGTGACCTGTACCAAGTTGAACCATTTGTGAAACAAATTTACTGCGATCACCACATGTTCTTGCCCGCGTTTTGCACCAACACCAATCACTGTAATTAATTGACTAACATGCAGTGTTGAAACAGACGCCAGTACCCAGTCAATCATTGCTTGCTTGGCAGCCACACGATGTAACACTTTTGGCGTCGTCGATTTCATGCGTGAACCTTGCCCAGCAGCTAATATTAGTACGTTAATCTCGTCTTTACTCATGTTTACATTAATCCTTATGATTATAGATTTCTTCTAAATAATTGCCCGCTGTTACTAAAATTGGATCGCCATTTTTGAGATTAGTATCAACATGCAGCAAAGACGTGAAATGATCAACAATCGTGTCGTCGAGCGACCTTCAGCAAAAACAGCTGTCCCAACGACTGTTCCATCAAATTCACGACCAGTGTCTGCATACCTTGAATTGTTCCACCGGCTTTCATGAAGTCATCAACCACCAAAACACGTGATCCTGTTCGGAGTGAGCGACGGGACAATTCCATTTTTCTCACCCGCTTTGAGGAACCTGTCAAATAATTAACAGAAACCGTTGGCCCTCTGTGACTTGGCATCATCACGAACAATCACAAAAGGTACATTAAGCTGTTCAGCAACTGCTTGGGCTAATGGAACACCCTTTGTTAGCCGCTGTCATAAACAGCATCAATATCATCTCGAAGGTACTGTGTTGCAATCAATCGGCCAGCTTGACGTAATATATCTGGTCTTCCCAATAAATCTGACAAATAAACATATCCGCCAGGCAAAACACGTGTTTCGTCATTGACTAATTGTCTTATTTCTTCAATAAATGTTTTGGCTTCTGCTTCAGACATGGAAGGTACAAATCGTGCCCACGGCAGCACCAGGAACTGTTTCAAGTAAACCAGTTCCACGCTCTGGAAAGTCCGTTTAAGAATTGATAAATCTTCTGAAATAGACGACTTAGCTGATTCATAGCGTTTAGCAAAGTAAGATAGTGAAATTAACTTGCGTGGGCGCTCAAGCATGTAGCGCGCCATATCGACCAAACGATCTGAGCGACGTGTTTTCATAGTATGTGACGGACTCAAGCACTAGACTAGTCCGTTTCCTCCTTGATTTTATTAACAATTACCTCTAATTATAGCATTATTTTCTAGTAATAGTTCGGAAATTAAGCCTTTCGTTTAAACTGCCATACAGAGCCTAAATAAATCAAAACTTCAATAATTGCGATAAAAAAACTGGTTGGCAATTCAGTTAGATAGGCAACACTCAAGCCAACCCAAGTTCCAAACAACGCAAAAATATTGCCATTCCCATTAATTGTACAGTAGTGGTGGCATAATATTTAGCACTAGCAGCTGGCAGCGTAACCAGAACAAATATTAATAATGAGCCCACTAATTGGGATGAAATGCTGACAGACAAGGCAATCATGACAAGAAATACGTAACGTACCCCTTGTTGTCGTTGTGTTTGCATAAACATCCCCTGCTCGTCAAAAGACAACTGCCGCAGTGTCCGATAATTAAACAATAATGTGACCAAAACGACTGCGGCCAGCACCAAAAGCAGATACAAATCATGATGACTGATACCCAAAACTGACCCAAATAAAATACCCGTTGCCGCGCTCGATGATGTGTGCCCTAATGCTAGAAACAAAATCCCAAACCAATGGCTAAGCAGAGATAGCGCTGGTCACATTGTCACGTTTAGTATATGTTGACTCCAATACACCAATAGCGACTGACGAGGCAACTGTTGCGACCATCATACCAAGTAAAGCCGGCCATCTAATCCATAGACCAAAAGCAGCACCGGCAAAGCCAATTTCACTGAGGGAATGGGTTAAAAAAGCGTAGTTTCGGGCAACCACAAACGTACCAATAACGCCAGCAACAATACTAACAATGGTACCAGCGACAAATGCATTCTGCATAAAACTATATTCAAACATAATGAACCTCATTTTCAGGATGCGTAACTGTCATATCAACCGTTAGTTTTTTTAATTCTTGGCATTTCCCTGCGTTACGTTTCCAGCATCAAACAGCAAAAAACCATCGGCAAAATCAGAAACTAAGGTCAACTCATGTGTGATGAATAAAACGTCAACCCGGTTTCTTTTTGTAACCGTACAATTGCTGTCAGCAATTGTCGCTTGTGTTCATGGTCTAAACTGGCTGTTGATTCATCTAAAATCAGTAATTCTGGTTGCTTAACTAGTGCTTGAGCGACAAATGCTCTTTGTCTTTGCCCACCAGATATCAAACCCAGTCGTTGATCAGCGATATTAACTAAATAAATCCATTTTTTGCAGTGCTTCATGAATAGCTACTTTTTCTGAGCGATTATTAAATAAATGCCAGCCACTATTAAAAGCCAGACCAACAAATTCCGCAACACTGAGCGGATAGTCTCGCGAAATATCTCTAAACTGCGGTACAAAACCAATGGATTTCGTATTAACTTTTCAAATTGCCAACATAATTATGATGTTGTCCAAGTATCGTTTTGACAAACGTTGTTTTTGCCAGCCCCGTTTTCACCCAAAATGGCGTAAAACTGCCCGCCGGTACATCAACGTTTATTTCTGACGCAATGGCCTTATCGCCATAACGGATTGTTAGTTGGTGTGTCTCTCTATAATTGCATTCATTGTGCAAGCGCCTTTTGTATTAGTCGTAATTGTGATAATTGCCAGACCAAATGTAAGCGTTTTGCGGTAAAACTTGTTAAATGTTACAACGGGTACATTATCTTTTTTTGCTGCTGCGATTAATTGTTTATCATGATTCGTCTGATCTTGCGTTGCCGTCAACACAAATCAATTTTTTGGTCACTCATTTTTTTCTCTAATGCTGTCATAGCATCATCATCAAGTTTGTCAACATCGTTACTTGCTGATTGATAGCCCAATTGTGTCATCATTAATTCTTGCGATTGATTAGTAGCTAAATAGGTGACATTTTTACTTTTTTTCAAATTTTGAAATACTGATGTTAATTTAGCCGTTTTTTTTCAAAAGACTTTGTTTATTGGCGACATAACTATTACGATTGCGGGGATCCATATCACTCAGTTGATCCGTAATTTTAGTCGCCATGTTCAAAGGTTGTTTGGGGACTCAAATAAACATTGCGATAGTTTTTACCGTCAGTAATATAGTCGCTTGCAATCACTAATCTTGCGGACACCCCCCATTGTTTGGCACGCGTTAGCAACTGACTTTCATGCGTATCAGTGATAATCAACTCAGACTTTTTAAATTTTATTTTTTGCGCTTGATCAGTAACATTTGAAATAAGTTCCGTTTTACCATGCTTACCAGCAATAGCCGCTGCAATCTGTTGATAAGCAATGTTATCAGTAGCAATGACAACAGGTTTGCTGTCAGGGACGCTCGTTTCACCAGCCATGTTAACAAACACTAAAAAAATCCCGATTGGAATTAGGAGGATCGTTAAAATAGCATAAATAACTTGTTTGTTCATAGTGTTTTATTTCATATTGCAGATGCCGATCATCTGCTGACAACCTGTAATTTTTTGGACGTACTATATCATGATAACACGATTTAAAACAGACAAAAACACTTGTTGATACAAAAAAAGCCCACAATTGGGCAATTAATCAGCAAATGTAATGTCGATATTTTTTGTTAATATGTCTGTATAGCATACGAAGCACGCTCAAAATTAGCATCCTCATCTAATTCAACAACGAATAGTGATGGAAATGTTGACCTAAAATGCCTGAACGTTCCGTAATCTTTTTGCGACCTGCTTGGGCAACTACGGTTACTTCTGTCCAACATGTGAATCTAGTTGAACCTTGATCTCTTGCAAACTACTTGGCATTTTTATACCACCTTTCGTGTAAAAGCTTATTTTATTATACTACAAATAAACCTTTTAAGCAAGTATAACTGAATATTTCAGCGTTTTTTAGTATAAATATTCGGCTATTTCACTAATTTTTGCGTTCGTAATGCCAAATACAAGTCCGTGAAATCAGCTAATCCAGTCGTTCCGCTCTGATTGAAGGTTCAATGTTGGCTTCTTGCAAGGCCTTTTCTAATTTGGATTTTATTTCGGCCTCTTTCCCGTACGTTTGCAATAAATTATTCCACAAACTCTTGCGTCTATGCGAAAAAGTGCCCTTGATAACGCCAAAAAGTTGATTGGGTTGCTCAACAGATACATCAGGTGTCAAAGGTGTCAGCTTAACGACTGCACTGTCAACATTCGGCGCAGGATTAAATGATGTTGCTGGTACTTTAATTGCTAATTGTGCAGTCGCAAAATATTGTATGGTCAAAGTTAAAACCCCATATTCTTTTGTTCCCACCTGAGCATTCAAACGATCAGCAACCTCACGCTGCATCATAACAACGATGTTATCCCAAGCGATATCTGCCCGCAGTAGCTGCATCAAGATTGGGGTCGTAATATAATATGGCAAATTCGCAACAATTTTAACGTTGGCATTTTCACCAAATTCTTCTGTGATCACCTGCTTTAAATTAACCTTTAAAATGTCATTTTCAATGACGTGAATATTCTGATATGGCGACAACGTATCCGAAAGAACTGCTACCATTTGAGGATCGATTTCAAATGCAACCACTTTTTTGGCTGATTTTGCTAACTGTTCTGTTAGGGCCCCAATACCGGGCCCAATTTCAATCACATGGTCTTCAGCTTTAATTTCAGAGGCTGCCACAATACCATGCAATACATTTAGATCAGTCAAAAAATTTTGGCCAAACTTTTTCTTAGCCTTAATCCATATTCATTTAAAATTGCTTGTGTTCTTGTTGGATTAGCAATATCAATTGTTTTTCCCACTTTGCATTTGTCCTTTCAACGCTTCTTCGACTTGTGTACGTTTGATACCAAAAGCATTTAAACGTTTAATCAACTGTTTGCCATTTGTATAACCAACGTGTAGCTTTTCACCTACCACAGCCCGACGTTCACGCGCATTTGGTCCACTTAAAAGGCCTTGTTGCAACAAAAATGATTGATCAATATCACTTGATACAGTCACACGTGGTGTCATTAAATGTCGTAAAGCATTTATAATTGTATCTGGGCTAGCATGTTCAATGCCTAATGATTTGTGAGGATTATCATGACTCGCGCGCGCTTGATCTTGAGTGATGTATGCTTGTTTAGCGGTCGGAATAGCTTTTGTTATGATATTACGGATTCGCTGCCCATTGAAATCAGGATCAGTAAAAATATGACACCGCGTTGTTTAGCAACTAATTTTGCTCTATCAATTACATCTTGATCAACGGCACTCCGCCAGTTTCAATCGTATCAGCAATCACCGCACGAGCAATGTTTTGTGTGTCAGACCGTCCTTCGACAATAATAACTTCATTAATATGCTGTCTATCAATCATGATTTAAAAACAGGCGATGCGCATTTTGACGCGTTACATCAGATAAATCCTTTGGCGACATGTCTAACGTTTCTGCTAGACTATCAATGACATACTTCACAAAAGCCGGTTCATTAGTTTTGCCACGATAAGGCGTAGGCGCCAAATAAGGTGCATCAGTTTCAACTAAAATACGGTCTAATGGCACAACCTTTGCCGCGTCTCGTACTTCTTGAGCTTTTTTAAAGCTAAACAACACCACTAAACGAAATTGACATCCCGAGGTCAACAAAAGCTAGCGCCTGTTCTGGTGTACCTGAGAAGCTATGCATCACACCTTTTTTGACACAGACGCCTTTAAAATTTGATAAACATCATCAACGCATCTCGGTTATGAATGATAACGGTAGGTCGTATTTCTTGGCTAGGGACAAATGCGTCACAAAAGCTGCTTTTTGAGTCTCATGAGACGTATTTTCCCAGTAATAATCTAAACCGTCTCCCCAACACCAACAACTTTGTCCTGTTGCAACTGTTCTGCCAACGTAGTGGCTGCTGTCTCATCAAAGCCATCTGTATCTTCTGGTTGGAATCCTAAAACGGCGTATACATTTTCATGCGACTGCGCAATTGACAAAGCACGTTGATTAGCAACTGCATCATAACCAACAATATTCATTTCCATTACTCGAAATTCGTTTGCTCGTCCAATATAGGCGTCCACATCATGATATAATTTGTCATCATTTAAATGTGTATGTGTATCGTAACTATCTGCCGGTGTCTTGGTTGGATCATAAATTGCCATTTTGGCCTCCAAATTATTATTTAAGCTAATACTAAGTATATCATGGTTCTACGTCAATAAAAAAAACGCTTTTTGCGGTTTAATTAGTTGGTGCAAAGTTTTTTAGTACACCATTAACAAACTTACGATCATCATCATCTGCGAATGTTTTAGTTAATTCCACTGCCTCATCGATGGCAACCTTATAGGGTGTTGCTTTGATTGAAACGAGCTCATAAATAGCTAAACGTAGTATGACGAGATCAGCTTTGTTGATTCGGTTAATTGCCCAACCATCAGCTAAATGAGCCGAAATTTGCTCATCTAAGTCATTTTTTGATCCCAACACACATTAATTAATCTTGGCAAATAATCATCAAATGTTTTACCATTCAAAACAATGTCATATAAATCATCAATTTTGCTGTCTTGCGGATCTTTTTCAAGTGCAAAAAGAATTTGAAATGCGGCTTGGCGAGACTCATGTCGCGTTAAACTTGCCATTAATTTGTTACCTCGTCACCAAATAAGTTATTAGGATCAATTGTACTGTCAGCCTTTTCAGGTACAATACCACTGACATGAACGTTGATTTTTTCAACATGCAAATCCGTCATAGATGCAATTTGTGATTTGATGGCGTTCTGAATATTTAGAGCAACTTTAGGCACCGCCACACCATATTGTACGAATACATAAGCATCAATCACTAATCCATCAGTTGTTTGTTGTAATTCAACACCTTTACCACGCGCATTAGAACCAAAAACGCTTGTAAAGCGATCAGATAATTTACCACGCATCGAATAAACGCCACTCACTTCCTGAGCCGCAATTTGCGCAATAATTTCAACAACTTCGGGTGTTACTTGTGTCGTACCGAACACTTCACTTTTTGTTGCTAACAATAAATTTTTGTTTGCCGTTTTACCTTGCTTGATTTCTCTGGCCATAGTGACTCCTCGACAATCTTTTTAAAATAAAAAGTTCCACAAGGGAACTTTCAGGGTTACCGTGTACAGTGGCACTTGATCGTAATGACTGCTTTTTGATTTAAAAATTCAATGTTGTCAAAAGCCAATTCATTCATGCCAAACTGTAATCACGCGCGGCCCTTATATGAACCGTCTTCAGTATTAACAATAATTGTTTCACCTTCGTTAACGAAGTCAGGCACCGTGATTGTAGCACCAGTCTCAACTGTTGCAGGTTTACCTGAACCAGTAGCGGTTGCACCCTTGATGCCCGGTTGTGTTTCAGTACCTTCAATTGAACAGTAGATGGCAATTCAGCACCCAAAATTTCGTTGCCGTACATTGTAATCTTAACTTCCATACCTTCAAGCAAAAACTTCAAAAGCATTAGTCAAATGTTCATCAGGAATATTAACCTGTTCGTAAGATTCAACATCCATAAACACACGACCGTCATTTTCAGCGTATAAATATGACATTGGACGTGTTGTGATGTCTGCTTGTTCAAACTTATCCCCTGGTCGGAATGTAACTTCGTTAACCGCACCTGTACGCAAGTTCTTCAACTTTGAACGCACAAAGGCACCACCCTTCCAGGCTTAACGTGTTGAAAGTCCAAAACGCGCCAAATTGAGTTTGAATATTCGATTGTCAAACCCGTCTTTAAGTCATTCATGCCGATTGCCATGATTAGTATCCTCTTTATTCAGTAATATAATTATTATAACAGAAATCCACTCTTAATAGTACAGACTTCAAACAAGTAAAAATTTTACCACATTTTCAGGCTATTTTCAATCTTTTTTGTTATTGAGCTCCGGTTGCACAATCAATGCATCCAAGCGACGTAACGTTTTTAAGAATTCTTTTCCTTCAGATATACCAAAAATATCTAGCCACTTATTGAAACGTTGGCGAACACTTTGTGCAATAATTG
This sequence comes from Paulownia fortunei, assembly GCA_019321725.1. Classification (NCBI taxonomy): domain Eukaryota; kingdom Viridiplantae; phylum Streptophyta; class Magnoliopsida; order Lamiales; family Paulowniaceae; genus Paulownia; species Paulownia fortunei. Next base: position 24,627 of record JAGSPU010001001.1, read on the forward strand.
CTTCAACCTCAGCGCCTTTAGGTGTTAGGACTAGCAACACACGTCGCCTGTCATCTGGGTCTTTTTCTTGTGCTAAATACCCACGTCAAATAACGGTTTTAGTTGCCGGGCAATTGCTCCTTTGTTACACCACGATCTTTAGCAATCTCAGTCATAGTCAAAGGTTCCTCGCTTTGGGAAACAGCCGCCATGATTAACCATTGTTCAAATGAAGCGCCATACGGATTAGCTGGTTGTGAAATTAATTTTTCTAGATTTTTAAGTGCTGACATATACACACTTACAAATTCACTCAATAGATCTGAATTTTTCATTTTATCCCTCACATGCTGTCAATCATGGTCA
>JAGSPU010001497.1:0-16196 GCA_019321725.1 Paulownia fortunei
AAAAGCATTAAAAATTATATTTAAATAAAGAATTTTTATTCAGTAGTTCAAAACTAAACATATTTAATCGAGAGTATTAAATAGTTTCTATTTTGAATAACCAAAGCCCATATACATTAATGTCGAAAGTATAATTAAAGATTTTCTTTATTTTATGCTATTTAATTAAATGCATATAGTAAATTTTACTATCACAATAACACAAAACATAAATATTAAAAATCTTAAAAAATGAAATCAATTAAATACATTAATAAGTATTGTGTAGCAAATATTTTTATTGCGTATCTACATCAGTTACTCTGGGATAGTATTAAATAGTTTTTGTGTAGTGTAACTAAACAATATATAAACAATCTATAATTCTAGAAACTAAAAAAAACACAAGTTTTTGTCTTTTTATTTATTGTCATTGTTGGAGGCAATTTAGTAGATTTAATTATTGAATTGTTTCACTGTATTTTATGAAGTATAATTTAAAAGTACATACTAAATTGCACTGGCACATTAACTCAAAAATATAAAATATTTTAAAAAATTAAATTCTAAAAAAATGATAAAAAAAAATAAACCATATGTATTGAATATTTAAAAAGTAAATATATTTTAATTCCTTAGATAATATTAAACGATTTTATTTAGAATGACTAAAGCGTATAATTCAATTTGAAGAGTGAAATGAAAGGTTTTTCTTTACTTTATGATGTTTAATTTAAAAGAGTATACACAATATCTTACTAGCACAAAAACTGAAAAATATAAAATGTTGAAACATTATAGATCTAAATAAAATGAAATGTAAACTAAATAGGCAAATAATAATGTGTATTGAATACTTTAAAACTAAATATATTTTAATCCCATAATATGTATTGAATATTTTGAAAGATAATATATTTTATTTCCTTGGATGGTATTTGGTTTAAATATACAATTAAATTAACTTGAAAATATTGATATATATCAATTAAAAAATTTAAGATATTTTAAAGTATAATTAGTAAAGGTTTTTAACATAACTTATAAACTGAGAGGATGAGCAACAAAAGTACTTCGTTTTCTTTTTGTCTCCATCTTTATTGTAATTGTTTGAGGCAAATAAATAGATTTAAAAGATTGTTTCAATTAAATATATTTTTTTTTTTTATAAAACTTATTTTAACAGTACATACAAAGTTTTACAGGCACAATACCTCAAAAATATAAATTTTAAAATTTTAAAATCTAATAAAATGTCATCAGAGCTAAAAACATGAATGAATAACATGTAATAAATATTTTAAAAGTAAATATGTTTTAATTCCTTAGAAAGGCTTAAATAGTTTTATTTGAAATCCCTACGCTTTACATTTTAATTTGAAAAATATAAACATTTAAAATTTTAAAACATTATTAAATATACAATATAGAATTTATTTAAATTTAAAAAATAAGTTTTGAATATTTAGAAAGTAAATATATTTTAATTGCTTAGATAACATTTAGCTGAAATAGACAAATAATTTAACATTAGGACATGGGTCTCAGAATAAACAAAATATTTTCCTAAATTCGAAAGTACGATTCTTAAAGGGGATTGAGCTATTTTTGTTTAGAACAACTAAAGAACTTATTAATATTTAAAAAGTAAAAAATCCAACAAAAATACTATATAAATTAAATACGTAAATACTTTATACGTATTGAATACTTTAAAAGTAAATACATTGTTGTTCCTTAGAAATTGTTTAGTTGAAATATACAATTTATTGGGCTTTAGAATATTTTTCTAGAAATAGATAAAACTATTTTAAAATAGTTTAATTTTTAAAGTATATTTACTGAAGGCTTTTTTATATTTTTTTGAAACTTAATTTAAAAGTACATTCTAAATTTCACTCGCACAACAACTCAGAAAGAGAAATATTTAAAAAATTAAAAAACTAATAAAAAAGCATTAAAAATTATATTTAAATAAAGAATTTTTATTCAGTAGTTCAAAACTAAACATATTTAATCGAGAGTATTAAATAGTTTCTATTTTGAATAACCAAAGCCCATATACATTAATGTCGAAAGTATAATTAAAGATTTTCTTTATTTTATGCTATTTAATTTAAATGTATATAGTAAATTTTACTATCACAATAACACAAAACATAAATATTTTAAAAATCTTAAAAAATGAAATCAATTAAATACATTAATAAGTATTGTGTAGCAAATATTTTTATTGCGTATCTACATCAGTTACTTTGGGATAGTATTAAATAGTTTTTGTGTAGTGTAACTAAACAATATATAATAATCTATAATTCTAGAAACTAAAAAAAACACAGTTTTTGTCTTTTTATTTATTGTCATTGTTGGAGGCAATTTAGTAGATTTTAAATATTAATTATTGAATTGTTTCACTGTATTTTATGAAGTATAATTTAAAAGTACATACTAAATTGCACTAGCACATTAACTCAAAAATTTAAATATTTTAAAAAATTAAATTCTAAAAAAATGATAAAAAAAAAATAACCATATTCTATATTTTTTGAAATTTTATTCAATTTATTTCTATATTTAGGATATTTAATTTGAAAATTTTACAAGCAAAATCCCTTTAAAATATTAATACTTGAAAAGTTAAGAATTTGAAAAAAATTCAATTTAATTAATACGAAAATAAGTAATATATATTGAATTTTTTAACGTAAATATATTTTAATTGCTTACATTGTATTTAGTTTAAATATACAATTAATTTAGTTTTAGTATATTAGTCTAAGAATTATTAGAAATATTTTTATTAGTTTAGAAGTATGATTATCAATTGGATAATAAATAGTTCTTATCAAAATAACAAAAAATATATTAATATTTCAAAATTTTAAAATCATATAACACAATGTAAATTAAGTACAGGAACAAATAACATGCACAAAGTAAAAATAATTTGATTCCTTAGGTAGTATCTAGTTGAAATATACAATTAATTTAACTTTAAGATATTGATCTAAAACTAATTAATTTTTTTTTAAATTTAAAAGTATAATTATCAGAGGCGATTATATACATTTTAAGTTGCTTAACCAAACAAAATCAAATTATATTCGTATTCTATGTAAATACATTTAAATACGTAGATAACATTAAATAGTTTTTATAAGTAACTAAATTAATTAATTTAATTTTAAAAGTATTATTTAACATTTTTCTTTATTTTGTGACTTTAAAATTAAAAGTATATACTAAATTAAACAAGCACAATAACTAAAAAATATAAATATTCAAAAATTATAAAATTTAATAAAACCATAATTCGTATAAATACAAAAATAAATAATATGCATTCGATATCTTTGAAGAAAATATATTTTAGTTCCATAAATCGTAATAAATAAATTTTAATTACAATAATTAATGATATATCAATGTTTAAAACTTTTAATATCTAAGAAAAATTGAATGTAATTTAAATACATGGATAAGTAATATGTAATGAACATTTTAAAAGTAAAAATATTTTAATTGCTGACATAACTTAAAACGTAAATACAAAGTTAAATCATAACTTGAGACAATGGTATTAGGAGTATTTTGTCTTCTTTTTGTCTTCATATTTATTGCAATTGTTAAAGGTAAATTAACAAACCTACAAGATAATATTATCGAAACAATTCTATATTTTTTGAAATTTTATTTAATTTATTTCTATATTTAGAATATTTAATTTCCAAATTTTACTAGCAAGATCCCTTGAAAATATTAATACTTGAAAAGTTAAAAATTTGAAAAAAATACAATTTAAATTAATACCAAAATAAGTAATATATATTGAATTTTTTAACGTAAATATATTTTAATTGCTTACATTGTATTTAGTTTAAATATACAATTAATTTAGTTTTAGTATATTAGTCTAAGAATTATTAGAAATATTTTTATTATATGATTATCAATTGGAAATAAATAGTTCTTATCAAAATAACAAAAAATATATTAATATGTCAAAACTTTAAAATCATATAACACAATGTAAATTAAGTACAGGAACAAATAACATGCACAAAGTAAAAATAATTTAATTCCCTAGGTAGTATCTAGTTGAAATATACAATTAATTTAACTTTAAGATATTGATCTAAAACTAATTAATTTTTTTTAAATTTAAAAGTATAATTATCAGAGGCGATTATGTACATTTTAAGTTGCTTAACCAAACAAAATCAAATTTATATTCATATTGTAAGTAAATACATTTAAATACGTAGATAGCATTAAATAGTTTTTATTTAGAATAACTAAATTACATAATTTAAATTTAAAAGAATTATTTAACATTTTTCTTTATTTTGTGACTTTAAAATTAAAAGTATATACTAAATTAAACAAGCAGAATAACTAAAAAATATAAATATTCAAAAATTATAAAATTTAATAAAACCATAATTCGTATAAATCAAAAAATAAATAATATGCCGTCGATATTTTTGAAGAAAATATATTTTAGTTCCATAAATCGTAATAAATAAATTTTAATTACAATAATTAATGATATATCAATGTTTAAAACTTTTAATATCTAAGAAAAATTGAATGTAATTTAAATACATGGATAAGTAATATGTAATGAACATTTTAAAAATAAAATATTTTAATTGCTGACATAACTTAAAACGTAAATACAAAGTTAAATCATAACTTGAGACAATGGTATTAGGAGTATTTTGTCTTCTTTTTGTCTTCATATTTATTGCAATTGTTAAAGGTAAATTAACAAACCTACAAGATAATATTATCGAAACAATTCTATATTTTTTGAAATTTTATTTAATTTATTTCTATATTTAGAATATTTAATTTCCAAATTTTACTAGCAAGATCCCTTGAAAATATTACTACTTGAAAAGTTAAAAATTGAAAAAAATACAATTTAAATTAATACCAAAATAAGTAATATATATAGAATTTTTTAACGTAAATATATTTTCATTGCTTACATTGTATTTAGTTTAAATATACAATTAATTTAATTTTAGTATATTAGTCTAATAATTATTAAAAATATTTTTATTAGTTTAGAAGTATGATTATCAATTGGATATAAATAGTTCTTCTCAAAATAACAAAAAATATATAATATTTCAAAATTTTAAAATCATATAACACAATGTAAATTAAGTACAGGAACAAATAACATGCACAAAGTAAAAATAATTTGATTCCTTAGGTAGTATCTAGTTGAAATATACAATTAATTTAACTTTAAGATATTGATCTAAAACTAATTAATTTTTTTGAAATTTAAAAGTATAATTATCAAAGGCGATTAAATAAATTTTAAGTTCCTAACCAAACAAAATTAAATTTATATTCATATTCTATGTAAATACATTTAAATTCATAGATAGCTTAAATAGTTTTTTTTTGAATAACTAAATTAATTATTTAATTTTAAAAGTATTATTTAACATTTTTCTTTATTTTGTGACTTTAAAATTAAAAGTATATACTAAATTAAACAAGCACAATAACTAAAAAATATAAATATTCAAAAATTATAAAATTTAATAAAACCATAATTCGTATAAATACAAAAATAAATAATATGCATTCGATATCTTTGAAGAAAATATATTTTAGTTCCATAAATCGTAATAAATAAATTTTAATTACAATAATTAATGATATATCAATGTTTAAAACTTTTAATATCTAAGAAAAATTGAATGTAATTTAAATACATGGATAAGTAATATGTAATGAACATTTTAAAAGTAAAAATATTTTAATTGCTGACATAACTTAAAACGTAAGTACAAAGTTAAATCATAACTTAAGACAATGGTATTAGGAGTATTTTGTCTTCTTTTTGTCTTCATATTTATTGCAATTGTTAAAGGTAAATTAACAAACCTACAAGATAATATTATCGAAACAATTCTATATTTTTTGAAATTTTATTTAATTTATTTCTATATTTATAATATTTAATTTCCAAATTTTACTAGCAAGATCCCTTGAAAATATTAATACTTGAAAAGTTAAGAATTTGAAAAAAATTCAATTTAAATTAATACGAAAATAAGTAATATATATTGAATTTTTTAACGTAAAATATTTTAATTGCTTACATTGTATTTAGTTTAAATATACAATTAATTTAATTTTAGTATATTAGTCTAATAATTATTAAAAATATTTTTATTAGTTTAGAAGTATGATTATCAATTGGAATAAATAGTTCTTCTATCAAAATAACAAAAAATATATTAATATTTCAAAATTTTAAAATCATATAACACAATGTAAATTAAGTACAGGAACAAATAACATGCACAAAGTAAAAATAATTTGATTCCTTAGTTAGTATCTAGTTGAAATATACAATTAATTTAACTTTAAGATATTGATCTAAAACTAATTAATCTTTTTTGAAATTTAAAAGTATAATTATCAAAGGCGATTAAATAAATTTTAAGTTGCTTAACGAAACAAAATTAAATTTATATTCATATTCTATGTAAACACATTTAAATTCATAGATAGCCTTAAATAGTTTTTATTTAGAATAACTAAATTAATTAATTTAATTTTAAAAGTATTATTTAACATTTTTCTTTATTTTGTGACTTTAAAATTAAAAGTATATACTAAATTAAACAAGCACAATAACTAAAAAATATAAATATTCAAAAATTATAAAATTTAATAAAACCATAATTCGTATAAATACAAATAAATAATATGCATTCGATATCTTTGAAGAAAATATATTTTAGTTCCATAAATCGTAATAAATAAATTTTAATTACAATAATTAATGATATATCAATGTTTAAAACTTTTAATATCTAAGAAAAATTGAATGTAATTTAAATACATGGATAAGTAATATGTAATGAACATTTTAAAAGTAAAAATATTTTAATTGCTGACATAACTTAAAACGTAAGTACAAAGTTAAATCATAACTTGAGACAATGGTATTAGGAGTATTTTGTCTTTTTTTGTCTTCATATTTATTGCAATTGTTAAAGGTAATTAACAAACCTACAAGATAATATTATCGAAACAATTCTATTTTTTGAAATTTTATTTAATTTATTTCTATATTTAGAATATTTAATTTCCAATTTTACTAGCAAATCCCTTGAAAATATTAATACTTGAAAAGTTAAGAATTTGAAAAAAATTCAATTTAAATTAATACGAAAATAAGTAATATATATTGAATTTTTTAACGTAAATATATTTTAATTGCTTACATTGTATTTAGTTTAAATATACAATTAATTTAATTTTAGTATATTAGTCTAATAATTATTAAAAATATTTTTATTAGTTTAGAAGTATGATTATCAATTGGATATAAATAGTTCTTATCAAAATAACAAAAAATATATTAATATTTCAAAATTTTAAAATCATATAACACAATGTAAATTAAGTACAGGAACAAATAACATGCACAAAGTAAAAATAATTTGATCCCTTAGGTAGTATCTAGTTGAAATATACAATTAATTTAACTTTAAGATATTGATCTAAAACTAATTAATCTTTTTTGAAATTTAAAAGTATAATTATCAAAGGCGATTAAATAAATTTTAAGTTGCTTAACCAAACAAAATTAAATTTATATTCATATTCTATGTAAATACATTTAAATTCATAGATAGCATTAAATAGTTTTTATTTAGAATAACTAAATTAATTAATTTAATTTTAAAAGTATTACTTAACATTTTTCTTTATTTTGTGACTTTAAAATTAAAAGTATATACTAAATTAAACAAGCACAATAACTAAAAAATATAAATATTCCAAAATTATAAAATTTAATAAAACCATAATTCGTATAAATACAAAAATAAATAATATGCATTCGATATCTTTGAAGAAAATATATTTTAGTTCCATAAATCGTAATAAATAAATTTTAATTACAATAATTAATGATATATCAATGTTTAAAACTTTTAATATCTAAGAAAAATTGAATGTAATTTAAATACATGGATAAGTAATATGTAATGAACATTTTAAAAGTAAAAATATTTTAATTGCTGACATAACTTAAAACGTAAGTACAAAGTTAAATCATAACTTGAGACAATGGTATTAGGAGTATTTTGTCTTCTTTTTGTCTTCATATTTATTGCAATTGTTAAAGGAAAATTAACAAACCTACAAGATAATATTATCGAAACAATTCTATATTTTTTGAAATTTTATTTAATTTATTTCTATATTTAGAATATTTAATTTCAAAATTACTAGCAAGATCCCTTGAAAATATTAATACTTGAAAAGTTAGAAATTTGAAAAAAATACAATTTAAATTAATACCAAAATAAGTAATATATATTGAATTTTTTTAACGTAAATATATTTTAATTGCTTACATTGTATTTAGTTTAAATATACAATTAATTTAGTTTTAGTATATTAGTCTAAGAATTATTAAAAATATTTTTATTAGTTTAGAAGTATGATTATCAATTGGAATATAAATAGTTCTTATCAAAATAACAAAAAATATATTAATATTTCAAAATTTTAAAATCATATAACACAATGTAAATTAAGTACAGGAACAAATAACATGCACAAAGTAAAAATAATTTGATTCCTTAGGTAGTATCTAGTTGAAATATACAATTAATTTAACTTTAAGATATTGATCTAAAACTAATTAATTTTTTTTGAAATTTAAAAGTATAATTATCAAAGGCGATTAAATAAATTTTAAGTTGCTTAACCAAACAAAATAAATTTATATTCATATTCTAAGTAAATACATTTAAATACGTAGATAGCATTAAATAGTTTTTATTTAGAATAACTAAATTACATAATTTAATTTAAAAGAATTATTTAACATTTTTTTATTTTGTGACTTTAAAATTAAAAGTATATACTAAATTAAACAAGCACAATAACTAAAAAATATAAATATTCAAAAATTATAAAATTTAATAAAACCATAATTCGTATAAATAAAAAAATAAATAATATGCTGTCGATATTTTTGAAGAAAATATATTTTAGTTCCATAAATCGTAATAAATAAATTTTAATTACAATAATTAATGATATATCAATGTTTAAAACATTTAATATCTAAGAAAAATGAAATGTTATTTAAATATATGGGTAAATAATATGCAATGAACATTTAAAAGTAAAAATATTTTAATTCCTAACATAACTTAAAAGGTAAATACAAAGTTAAAACATAACTTGAGAGAATGGTATTCGAGAGTATTTTGTCTTCTTTTTATCTTCATATTTATTGCAATTGTAAAGGCAAATTAACAAACCTACAAGATAATAATATCGAAACAATTCTATATTTTTTGAAATTTTATTTAATTTATTTCTATATTTAGGATATTTAATTTCAAAATTTTACTAGCAAGAATCCCTTGAAAATATTAATACTTGAAAAGTTAGAAATTTGAAAAAAATACAATTTAAATTAATACCAAAATAAGTAAGTATATATTTAATTTTTTAACATAAATATATTTTAATTGCTTACATTGTATTTAGTTTAAATATACAATTAATTTAGTTTTAGTATATTAGTCTAAGAATTATATAAAATATTTTTATTAGTTAGAAGTATGATTATCAATTGGGTATTAAATAGTTCTTATCAAAACAACAAAAAATATATTAATATTTCAAAATTTTAAAATCATATAACACAATGTAAATTAAGTACAGGAACAAATAACATGCACAAAGTAAAAATAATTTGATTCCATAGGTAGTATCTAGTTGAAATATACAATTAATTTAACTTTAAGATATTGATCTAAAACTAATTAATCTTTTTTGAAATTTAAAAGTATAATTATCAAAGGCGATTAAATAAATTTTAAGTTGCTTAACCAAATAAAATTAAATTTATATTCATATAAATAAATAAGAAATACATTGTTCACATTACACCATTTAAATAAAAAAAAAAAATACTAATATTAAATATAATTATAAATAAAATTACAACATTTCATATTCAACAAACTTTTAAATATATACTACTTTACGTGCAACATTCAAATTTATAAATTACTCATACCAAAAAATAAAATAATAAATCCAAAAATATACACTAAGTGAAGTTTATTTTCTAAATCATTATTTTATAAACTACGTATATAGAATATACAATGTAAATAAATAACAAATATTTTTGTTCACATGTACAATTTAAATAAGTAAAACGACGCACACTACTTTACGTACGCCATTCAAATCAACAAATTATTCATACTAAGTAATAAAATACTCATAGAATATGCTATTTTTTCATTATATTGTAATGTTACTAAAATACTATTTTTAAAAATAAATAAAACGATGCAAGAAAATATATATTTGAACATGAAATTTTCAGAAAAAAACAAAATAAAATATCCAATATATTCATTTTTTAAATTAAAAGTTTTGTTTTGATTACTGAAGGAATATACATAGTAAATAAATACGAAATACATTGTTCACATACACCATTTAAATAAATAAAATACTAGTATAAAATAATTATAAATAAAATTACAACATTTCATATTCAACAAACTTTTAAATATATACTACTTTACGTGCAGACATTCAAATTTATAAATTACTCATACTAAATAAATAAAATATTAAAATCCAAAAATATACACTAAGTGAAGTTTATTTTCTAAATCATTATTTTATAAACTACGTATATAGAATATACATTGTAAATAAATAACAAATATTTTTTGTCACATGTACTATTTAAATAAATAAAATGACGCACACTACTTTACGTACACCATTCAAACCATAAATTATTCATACTAAGTAATAAAATACTCATAGAATATGCTATTTTTTCATTATATTGTAATGTTACTAAAATACTATTTTTAAAAATAAAATAAAACGATGCAAGAAAATATATTTTTCAACTTCAATTAAAAAAAAAACAAAATAAAATATCCAATATATACATTTTATAATTTAAAATTTTTGTTTTGATTACTGAAGGAATATACATAGTAAATAAATAATAAATACATTGTTCACTTACACCATTTAAATAAATAAAATACCAATACTAAATATAATTATAAAATAATTACAACATTTCATATTCAACAAACTTTTAAATATATACTACTTTACGTGGAACATTCAAATTTATAAATTACTCATACTAAATAAATAAAATAATAAAATCCAAAAATATACACTAAGTGAAGTTTATTTTCTAAATCATTATTTTATAAACTACGTATATAGAATATACATTGTAAATAAATAACAAATATTTTTGTCCACATGTACAATTTAAATAAAAAAAATGACGCACACTATTTACGTACACCATTCAAACCATAAATTATTCATACTAAGTAATAAAATATCATAGAATATGCTATTTTTTTGTTATATTGTAATGTTACTAAAATACTATTTTTAAAAATAAAACAAAACGATGCTAGAAAATATATATTTGAACATGAAATTTTCAGAAAAAACAAAATAAAATATCAATATACACATTTTTTAATTTAAAAGTTTTGTTTTGATTACTGAAGGAATATACATAGTAAACAAATAATAAATACATTGTTCACATACACCATTTAAATAAATAAAATACTAATATAAATATAATTATAAATAAAATTACAACATTTCATATTCAACAAACTTTTAAATATTCTACTTTACGTGCAACATTCAAATTTATAAATTACTCATACTAAATAAATAAATATATAAAATCAAAATATACACTAAGTGAAGTTTATTTTCTAAATCATTATTTTATAAACTACGTATATAGAATATACATATAAATAAATAACAAATATTTTTGTTCACATGTACTATTTAAATAAATAAAATGACGCACACTACTTTACGTACACCATTCAAATCAATAAGTTACTCATACTAAGTAAATAAATAACTCATAGAAATGCTATTTTTTTGTCATATTGTAATGTTACTAAAACACTATTTCTAAAAATAAAATAAAACGATGCAAGAAAATATATTCTTCAACTTGAAATTAGAAAAACAAAATAAAATATCCAATATATTCATTTTTTAAATTAAAAATTTTGTTTTGATTACTGAAGGAATACATAGTAAAATAATAAATACATTGTTCACATACACCATTTAAATAAATAAAATACCAATATTAAATATAATTACAGAATAATTACAACATTTCATATTCAACAAAATTTTAAATATATACTACTTTACGTGCAACATTCAAATTTATAAATTACTCAAACTAAATAAATAAAATAATAAAATCCAAAAATATACACTAAGTGAAGTTTATTTTCTAAACCATTATTTTATAAACTACGTATATAGAATATACATTGTAAATAAATAACAAATATTTTCGTTCACATGTACTATTTAAATAAATAAAATGACGCACACTACTTTACGTACACCATTCAAATCATAAATTATTCATACTAAGTAATAAAATACTCATAGAATATGCTATTTTTTTGTTATATTTTAATGTTACTAAAATTCTATTTTTAAAAATAAAATAAAACGATGCAAGAAAATATATATTTGAACATGAAATTTTCAAAAAAAACAAAATAAAATATCCATATATACATTTTTTAATTTAAAAGTTTTTTTTTGATTACTGAAGGAATATACATAGTAAATAAATAAGAAATACATTGTTCACATACACCATTTAAATAAATAAAATACTAATATTAAATATAATTATAAATAAAATTACAACATTTCATATTCAACAAACTTTTAAATATATACTACTTTACGTGCAACATTCAAATTTATAAATTACTCAAACTAAATAAATAAAATAATAAAATTCAAAAATATACACTAAGTGAAGTTTATTTTCTAAATCAGTATTTTATAAACTACGTATATAGAATATACATTGTAAATAAATAACAAATATTTTTGTTCACATGTACTATTTAAATAAATAAAATGACGCACACTACTTTACGTACACCATTCAAATCAATAAGTTACTCATACTAAGTAAATAAAATACTCATAGAATATGCTATTTTTTTGTCATATTGTAATGTTACTAAAATACTATTTTTAAAAATAAAATAAAACGATGCAAGAAAATATATTTTTCAACTTGAAATTAGAAAAAAACAAAATAAAATATCCAATATATTCATTTTTTAAATTAAAAGTTTTGTTTTGATTACTGAAGGAATACATAGTAAATAAATAATAAATACATTGTTCACATACACCATTTAAATAAATAAAATACCAATATTAAATATAATTATAGAATATTACAACATTTCATATTCAACAAACTTTTAAATATATATACTTGACGTGCAACATTCAAATTTATAAATTACTCAAACTAAATAAATAAAATAATAAAATCCAAAAATATACACTAAGTGAAGTTTATTTTCTAAATCATTATTTTATAAACTACGTATATAGAATATACATTGTAAATAAATAAAATAATATTTTTGTTCACATGTACAATTTAAATAAGTAAAATGACGCACACTACTTTACGTACACCATTCAAATCAACAAATTATTCATACTAAGTAAATATAATACTCATGGAATATGCTATTTTTTCATTATATTGTAATGTTACTGAAATACTATTTTTAAAAATAAAATAAAACGATGCAAGAAAATATATATTTGAACATGAAATTTTCAGAAAAAACAAAATAAAATATCAATATATACATTTTTTAATTTAAAATTTTGTTTTGATTACTGAAGGAATATACATAGTAAATAAATAAGAAATACATTGTTCACATACAACATTTAAATAAATAAAATACTAATATTAAATATAATTATAAATAAAATTACAACAATTCATATTCAACAAACTTTTAAATATATACTACTTGACATGCAACATTCAAATTTATAATTACTCAAACTAAATAAATAAAATAATAAAATCCAAAAATATACACTAAGTGAAGTTTATTTTCTAAATCATTATTTTATAAACTACGTATATAGAATATACATTGTAAATAAATAACAAATATTTTTGTTCACATGTACAATTTAAATAAGTAAAATGACGCACATACTTTACGTACACCATTCAACCATAAATTATTCATACTAAGTAAATAAAATACTCATAGAATATGCTATTTTTTCATTATATTGTAATGTTACTAAAATACTATTTTTAAAAATAAAATAAAACGATGCAAGAAAATATATATTTGAACATGAAATTTTCAGAAAAAACAAAATAAAATATCAATATATACATTTTTTAATTTAAAAGTTTTGTTTTGATTACTGAAGGATATACATAGTAAATAAATAAGAAATACATTGTTCACATACAACATTTAAATAAATAAAATACTAATGTTAAATATAATTATAAATAAAATTACAACAATTCATATTCAACAAACTTTTAAATATATACTACTTGACATGCAACATTCAAATTTATAAATTACTCAAACTAAATAAATAAAATAATAAAATCCAAAAATATACACTAAGTGAAGTTTATTTTCTAAATCATTATTTTATAAACTACGTATATAGAATATACATTGTAAATAAATAACATATTTTGTTCACATGTACAATTTAAATAAGAATGACGCACACTACTTTACGTACACCATTCAAATCAACAAATTATTCATACTAAGTAAATATAATACTCATAGAATATGCTATTTTTTCATTATATTGTAATGTACTGAAATTACTATTTTTTAAAAATAAAATAAAACGATGCAAGAAAATATATATTTTGACATGAATTTTCAGAAAAAACAAAAAAAATCAATATATACATTTTTTAATTTAAAAGTTTTTGTTTTGATTACTGAAGGAATATACATAGTAAATAAATAAGAAATACATTGTTCACATACAACATTTAAATAAATAAAATACTAATATTAAATATAATTATAAATAAAATTACAACATTTCATATTCAACAAACTTTTAAATATATACTACTTGACATGCAACATTCAAATTTATAAATTACTCAAACTAAATAAATTAAAAATAAAATCCAAAAATATACACTAAGTGAAGTTTATTTTCTAAATCATTATTTTATAAACTACGTATATAGAATATACATGTAAATAAATAACAAATATTTTTGTTCACATGTACAATTTAAATAAAAGTAAATGACGCACACTACTTTACGTACACCATTCAAACCATAAATTATTCATACTAAGTAATAAAATACTCATAGAATATGCTATTTTTTCATTATATTGTAATGTTACTAAAATACTATTTTTAAAAATAAAATAAAACGATGCAAGAAAATATATATTTGAACATGAAATTTTCAGAAAAAACAAAATAAAATATTCAATATATTCATTTTTTAAATTAAAAGTTTTTGTTTTGATTACTGAAGGAATATACATAGTAAATAAATAATAAATACATTGTTCACATACACCATTTAAATAAATAAAATACCAATGTTAAATATAATTATAGAATAATTACAACATTTCATATTCAACAAACTTTTAAATATATACTACTTGACGTGCAACATTCAAATTTATAAATTACTCAAACTAAATAAATAAAATAATAAAATCCAAAAATATACACTAAGTGAAGTTTATTTTCTAAAATCATTATTTTATAAACTACGTTATAGAATATACATTGTAAATAAATAACAAATATTTTTGTTCACATGTACAATTTAAATAAGTAAAATGACGCACACTACTTTACGTACACCATTCAAATCAACAAATTATTCATACTAAGTAATATATAATACTCATTAGAATATGCTATTTTTTCATTATATTGTAATGTTACTGAAATACTATTTTTAAAAATAAAATAAAACGATGCAAGAAAATATATATTTGAACATGAAATTTTCAGAAAAAACAAAAATAAAAAATATCAATATATACATTTTTTTATTTAAAGTTTTGTTTTGATTACTGAAGGATATACATAGTAAATAAAAGAAATACATTGTTCACATACAACATTTAAATAAATAAAATACTAATATTAAATATAATTATAATAAAATTACAACAATCATATTCAACAAACTTTAAATATATACTACTTGACATGCAACATTCAAATTTATAAATTACTCAAACTAAATAAATAAAATAATAAAATCCAAAAATACA
>JAGSPU010000818.1:0-16210 GCA_019321725.1 Paulownia fortunei
ATGGCGAGCTGGTGGGGTGAAAATATTTTTAGCAAAAATTAGGGTTTATTAGATTTTACATCCTTAAACACAGAACAAAATCCGATAGTAACGAGAGTAGTAGTAGCCTTGGATTTGCATTATTAAAATTTTATTAGCAAAAAATTAGGATCTTTAGGATTGTACATGATAGAACACTAAATGTAAGAGAGAGCAACGAAAGGGTGGGCGTGGCCTGTTTTTGTACTGTGAAATTTTCAGTAACAAAAATAAGACTTTTTGATTTTACATCATGAAATATATAACCAAAAAGAGAGAGTAGCAAAAGGGTGGGCATGATATGGTGTTTTTATGGTGAAACTTTTATTGCCAAAACTAGGGTTTTCTATATTCTATATTTTATAATAGAAAACACATGAGAGAATGTTAGTGGGAGGGGGAGGTGAAAATTTGAGTACAGAAATTAGGTTTTTTTAGATTTTACATCTGAAAATACAGAAACAACAGAGAGTAGCGAGGCTGAGGGTGGCCTGGTTTTTTTATTTAAAAACTATAGAGCAAAAACTATGGTTTTTTGGATTATGAATCATAAAGTACAAAACATTAGAGAAATATTGGCGAGCTGGTGGGGTGAAAATATTTTTAGCAAAAATTAGGTTTATTAGATTTTACATCCTTAAACACAGAACAAAAGTCCGATAGTAACGAGAGGGTAGTAGTAGCCTTGGATTTGCATTATTAAAATTTTATTAGCAAAAAATTAGGATCTTTAGGATTGTACATGATAGAACACTAAATGTAAGAGAGAGCAACGAAGGGGGGGGGTGGCCTGTTTTTGTACTGTGAAATTTTCAGTAGCAAAAATTAGGACTTTTTGATTTTACATCATGAAATATATAACCGAAAAGAGAGAGTAGCAAAAGGGTGGGGATGACATGGTGTTTTTATCATGAAACTTTCTATTGCCAAATCTAGGGTTTTCTATATTCTATATTTTATAATAGAAAACACATGAGAGATGTTAGTGAGAGGTGGAGGTGAAATAAAATATTTTAGATTTTACATCTGAAAATACAGAAACAATAGAGAGTAGCGAGGGCCGAGGGTGGCCTGGTGTTTTTTTTACTAAAACTATAGGAGAAAAACTATGTTTTTCAGGATTATGAATCATAAAGTACAAAACATTAGAGAAAATTGGGGAGCTGGTGGGTAAAAATATTTTTACCAAAAATTAGGGTTTATTAGATTTTACATCCTTAAACACAGAACAAAAGTCCGATAGTAACGATAGGGTAGTAGTAGCCTTGGATTTGCATTATTAAAATTTTATAGAAAAAAATTAGGATCTTTAGGATTGTACATGATAGAACACTAAATGTAAGAGAGAGCAACGAAGTGGGGGTGGCTGTGTTTTGTACTGTGAAATTTTCAGTAACAAAAATTAGGACTTTTTGATTTTACATCATGAAATATATAACGAAAAGAGAGAGTAGCAAAAGGTGGGCTTGATATGGTGTTTTTATGGTGAAACTTTTTATTGCCAAAACTAGGTTTTCTATATTCTATATTTTATATAGAAAACACATGAGAGATGTTAGTGGAGGGTGGAGGTGAAAATTTGAGTTGAAGAAATTGGATTTTTTTTAGATTTTACATCTGAAAATACAGAAACAACAGAGAGTAGCGAGGGCCGAGGGTGGCCTGGTGTTTTTTACTAAAACTATAGGAGCAAAAACTATGGTTTTTTGGATTATGAATCATAAAGTACAAAACATTAGAGAAATAATGGCGAGCTGGTGGGGTGAAAATATTTTTAGCAAAAATTAGGGTTTATTAGATTTTACATCCTTAAACACAGAACAAAAGTCCGATTGTAACGAGAGGGTAGTAGTAGCCTTGGATTGGCATTATTAAAATTTTATTAGCAAAAAATTAGGATCTTTAGGATTGTACATGATAGAACACTAAATGTAAGAGAGAGCAACGAAGGGGTGGGGGTGGCCTGTTTTTGTACTGTGAAATTTTCAGTAACAAAAATTAGGACTTTTTGATTTTACATCATGAAATATATAACCGAAAAGAGAGAGTAGCAAAAAGGTGGGCATGATATGGTGTTTTTATGGTGAAACTTTTTATTGCCAAAACTAGGGTTTTCTATATTCTATATTTTATAATAGAAAACACATGAGAGATGTTAGTGGGAGGGGGAGGTGAAAATTTGAGTAGCAGAAATTAGGTTTTTTAGATTTTACATCTGAAAATACAGAAACAATAGAGAGTAGCGAGGCTGAGGGTGGCCTGGTGTTTTTTTATTAAAAAACTATAGGAGCAAAAACTATGGTTTTTTGGATTATGAATCATAAAGTACAAAACATTAGAGAAATAATGGCGAGCTGGTGGGGTGAAAATATTTTTAGCAAAAATTAGGGTTTATTAGATTTTACATCCTTAAACACAGAACAAAATCCGATAGTAACGAGAGGTAGTAGTAGCCTTGGATTTGCATTATTAAAATTTTATTAGCAAAAAATTAGGATCTTTAGGATTGTACATGATAGAACACTAAATGTAAGAGAGAGCAACGAAGGGGTGGGCGGGCTGTTTTTGTACTGTGAAATTTTCAGTAACAAAAATTAGGACTTTTTGATTTTACATCATGAAATATATAACCAAAAAGAGGAGTAGCAAAAGGTGGGCATGATATGGTTTTTATGGTGAAACTTTTTATTGCCAAAACTAGGTTTTCTATATTCTATATTTTATAATAGAAAACACATGAGAGATGTTAGTGGGAGGGGGAGGTGAAAATTTGATAGCAGAAATTAGATTTTTAGATTTTACATCTGAAAATACAGAAACAATAGAGAGTAGCGAGGGCCGAGGGTGGCCTGGTTTTTTTTATTAAAACTATAGAGCAAAAACTAGGGTTTTTTGGATTATGAATCATAAAGTACAAAACATTAGAGAAATATTGGAGAGCTGGTGGGGTGAAAATATTTTTAGCAAAAATTAGGGTTTATTAGATTTTACATCCTTAAACACAGAACAAAAGTCCGATAGTAACGAGAGGGTAGTAGTAGCCTTGGATTTGCATTATTAAAATTTTCTTAGCAAAAAATTAGGATTTTTAGGATTGTACATGATAGAACACTAAATACAAAAGAGAGCAGCGAAGGGGTGGGGGTGGCCTGTTTTTGTACTGTGACATTTTCAGTAGCAAAAATTAGGACTTTTTGATTTTACATCATGAAATACATAACCTAAAAGAGAGAGTAGCAAAAGGGTGGGGATGATATGGTGTTTTTATCGTGAAACTTTTTATTGCCAAAACTAGGGTTTTCTATTTTATATTTTATAATAGAAAACACATGAGAGATGTTAGTGGGAAGGTGGAGGTGAAAATTTGAGTTGCAGAAATTGGGGTTTTTTAGATTTTACGTCTGAAAATACAGAAACAACAGAGAGTAGCGAGGGCGAGGGTGGCCTGGTGTTTTTTTTATAAAAACTATAGGAGAAAAACTTGGATTTTTTGGATTATGAATCATAAAGTACAAAACACTAGAGGAATATTAGCGAGCTGGTGGGGTGAAAAATTTTTTATCAAAAACTAGGATTTATTAGATTTCACATCCTAAATACAAAATAAAAATTCGATAGTAACGAAAGGTAGTAGTAGCCTTGGATTTGCATTATTAAAATTTTATTAGCACAAATTAGGATTTTTAGGATTGTACATGATAGAACACTAAATACAAGAGAGAGCAGGGAATGAGTGGGTGTGGCCTATTTTTGTACGGTGAAATTTTCAGTAGCAAAAATTAGGACTTTTTGATTTTACATCATGAAATAAGTAACCGAAAAGAGAGAGTAGCAAAAGGGTGGGGATGACATGGTGTTTTTATGGTGAAACTTTCTATTGTCAAAACTAGGGTTTTCTATATTCTATATTTTATAATAAAACACATGAGAGATGTTAGTGGAGGGTGGAGGCGAAAATTTGAGTTACAGAAATTGGGTTTTTTAGATTTTGGGTCTTAAAATACAAAAACAATAAAGAGTAGCGAGGGGAGAGTGTCGCCTAGTGTTTTTTTTGTTTAAGCTGTACGAGGAAAAAATAAGATTTTTTGGATTATGCATCACAAAGTACAAAACACTAGCGAAATATTAGCGAACTGGTGGGGTGAAAATATTTTTAGCAAAAAACAAGTTTATTAGATTTTACATCCTTAAACACAGAACAAAAGTCTGACACTAATGAGATGATAGTAGTAGCCTTGGATTGGTACCAATTAAATTTTATTAGCAAAATTAGGGTTTTTAGGATTCTACATGATAGAACACTAAATATAAGAGAGAGCAGCGAAGGGATGGGGGTGGCCGATTTTTGTACTGTGAAATTTTCAATGGCAAAAATTAGGACTTTTTGATTTTACATCATGAAATACATAACCTAAAAGAGAGAGTAGCGAAAGGAGGGGGATGACATGGTGTTTTTAGGGTGAAACTTTTTATTGCCAAAACTAGGGCTTTCTATATTCTATATTTTATAATAGAAAACACATGAGAGATGTTAGTGAAGGGTGGAGGTCAAAATTTGACTTGCAGAAATTAGGATTTTTTAGATTTTACATCTGAAAATACAGAAACAACATAGAGTAGCGAGGGGCGAGGGTGGCCTGGTGTTTTTTTTATTAAAACTATAGGAGCAAAAACTAGGGTCTTTTGGATTATGAATCATAAAATACAGAACACTAGAGGAATACTAGCGAGCTGGTGGGTGAAAATATTTTTAGTAAAAACTAGGGTTTATTAGATTTTACATCCTTAAACACAGAACAAAAGTCCGACACTAATGAGATGATAGTAGTAGCCTTGGATTTGCTATTAAAATTTTATTAGCAAAAATTAGGATTTTTAGAATTGGCATCATAGAACACTTAATACCAGAGAGAGTACCGAAGGGGTAGGGTGCCTGTGTTTGTGCTGTGAAATTTTTAGCCGCAAAAGTTAGGATTTTTTGGATTTTACATCATGAAATACATAACCTAAGAGAGAGAGTAGCGAAAGGATGGGGATGACATGGTGTTTTTATGGTGAAACTTTTTATTGCCAAAACTAGGGTTTTCTATATTCTATATTTTATAATAGAAAACACATGAGAGATGTTAGTGGGAGGGTGGAGGTTAAAATTTGAGTTGTAGAAATTGGGATTTTATGATCTTGGGTCTTAAAAAATATAAACAATAAAGAGAGCAGCGAGGGGCGACTGTCGCCTAGTGTTTTTTTTTGTCTAAGCTATAGAAGCAAAAAATAGGATTTTTTGGATTAGACATCATAAAGTACAAAAACTAGAGAAATATTAGCGAACTGGTGGGGTGAAAATATTTTTGGCAAAAACTAGGGTTTATTAGATTTTACATCCTTAAACACAGAACAAAAGTCTGACACTAATGAGATGATAGTAGTAGCCTTGGATTTGTATTATTAAAATTTTATTAGCAAAATTAGGGTTTTTAGGATTCTACATGATAGAACACTAAATACAAGAGAGAGCAGCGAAGGATGGGAGTGGCCGTTTTTGTACTGTGAAATTTTCAATAGCAAAGATTAGGACTTTTTGATTTTACATCATGAAATACATAACCTAAAAGAGAGAGTAGCGAAAGGGTGGGGATGACATGGTGTTTTTATGGTGAAACTTTTTATTGCCAAAACTAGGGTTTTCTATATTCTATATTTTATAATAGAAAACACATGAGAGATGTTAGTGGAAAGGTGGAGGTCAAAATTTGAGTTGCAGAAATTGGGGTTTTTTAGATTTTGCATCTGAAAATACATAAACAACATAGAGTAGCGAGGGGCGAGGGTGGCCTGGTTTTTTTTTGTTAAAACTTTAGGAGCGAAAACTTAAATTTTTTGGATTATGAATCATAACGTACAAAACACTAGAGGAATATTAGCGAGCTGGTGGTGAAAATATTTTTAGCAAAAACTAGGGTTTATTAGATTTTACATCCTTAAACACAAAACAAAAGTCTGACACTAATGAGATGTAGTAGCCTCGGATTTGTTCTATTAAAATTATTAGCAAAAATTATGATTTTTAGAATTGTGCATCACAGAATACTTAATACCAGAGAGAGTACCGAAGGGGTAGGTGGCCTTGTGTTTGTACTGTGAAATTTTTAGTCGCAAAAGTTAGGACTTTTGGATTTTACATGATGAAATACATAACCTAAGAGAGAGAGTAGCGAAAGGGTGGGGATGACATGTGTTTTTTATGGTGAAACTTTTTATTGGCCAAAACTAGGGTTTTCTATATTCTATATTTTATAATAGAAAACACATGAGAGATGTTAGTGGGAGGGTGGAGGTAAAATTTGAGTTGCAGAAATTGGAGTTTTTAAGATTTTGGGTTTTAAAATATACAAATAATAAAGTGCAGCAAGGGCGAGTGTCGCCTAGTATTTTTTTTGTCAAAGCTATTAGGAAAAAATAGGATTTTTTGGATTAGGCATCATAAAGTACAAAACACTAGAGGAATATTAGCGAGCTCGTGGTGAAAATATTTTTAGCGAAAACTAGGGTTTATCAGATTTTACATCCTTAAACACAGAACAAAAGTCCGACACTAACGAGAGGGTAGTAGTAGCCTTGGATTTGCACTATTAAAATTTTATTAGCAAAATTAGGGTTTTTAGGATTCCACATGATAGAACACTAAATACAAGAGAGAGCAGCGAAGGGGTGGGGTGGCCGATTTTTGTGCTGTGAATTTTCAGTAGCAAAAATTAGGACTTTTTGATTTTACATCATGAAATACATATCCTAAAGGAGAGAGTAGCGAAAGGGTGGGGATGACATGGTGTTTTTATAGTGAAGCTTTTTATTACGAAAACTAGGTTTTCTATATTCTATTTTCTAATAGAAAACACATGAGAGATGTTAGTGGGAGGGTGGATGTCAAAATTTGAGTTGCAGAAATTGGAGTTTTTAGATTTTGCGTCTGAAAATACAGAAACAACAAAGAGTAGTGAGGGGCGAGGAAAGTTGGATTTTTTGGATTATGAACCATAAGGTACAAAACACTACAGGAATATTAGCGAGCTGGTGTGTGAAAATATTTTTAACAAAAACTAGGTTTATTAGATTTTACATCCTTAAACACAGAAGAAAAGTCCAACACTAATGAGATGATAGTAGTAGCCTTGGATTTGTTCTATTAAAATTATATTAGCAAAAATTAGGATTTTTAGAATTGTGCATCATAGAACACCTAATACCAGAGAGAGTACTGATAGGGTAGGGGTGGCCTGTGTTTGTATTGTGAAATTTTCAGTAGGAAAAGTTAGGACTTTTGGATTTTACATCATGAAATATATAACCTAAGAGAGAGAGTAGTGAAAGGGTGGGGATGACATGGTGCTTTTATGGTGAAACTTTGTTGGCAAAACTAGGGTTTTCTCTGTCTTTGGAAATAGAAAGGTTCACCATACAAACACCACACCATCCCCACCTTTTGCTACTCTCTTTCTTAGGTTATGTATTTCATGATGTAAAATTAAAAAGTTTTAACTTTTGCTACTAAAAATTTCACTGTACAAATACAGACCACCCCTACCCCCTCGCTACTCTCTCTTGTTTTTAGTGTTCTATCCTGTACAATCTTAGAAACCCTAATTTTTAATAATAAATTTTTAACAGTACAAATCCAAGGCCATTACTACCCTCTCGTTAGTGTCGGACTTTTGTTCTATGTTTAAGCATGTAAAATCTAAAAAACCCTAATTTTTGCTAAATATATGTTCGCCCCACCACCTCGCTAATATCCTCTAGTGTTTTCTACCTAAGATGCATAATCGAAAAAATCCTAGTTTTTGCTCCTAAAGTTTTCACAAAAAACACACCAACCACCCTCGCCCCTCGCTACTCTCTATTGTTTTCTGTATTTTTCGATGTAAAATAGAAAAAATCCCAATTTGTGCAACTCAAATTTTCACCACCACCCTTCTGCTAACATCTCTCATGTGTGTTGTATTATAAAATATAGAATACAGAAAACCCTAGTTTGGCAATAGAAAGGTTCACCATACAAACACCACCCCACCCCCACCCTTTCGCTACTCGCTCTCTTAGTTTATGTATTTCATGATGTAAAATCAAAAAGTCCTAACTTTTGCTATTGAAAATTTCACAGTACAATCACAGGCCCACCCCACACCCTCGATACTCTCTCTTGTGTTTAGCGTTCTACGATGTACAATTCTAAAAACCCTAATTTTTGCTAATAAAATTTTAACAGTACAAATTGAAGGCCACTACAACCCTCTCGTTAGTCTCGGACTTTTGTTCAGTGTTTAAGCATGTAAAATTTGAAAAATCCTAGTTTTTGCTAAATATATGTTCACCCCACTAGCTCGCTAATATCCCACTAGTATTTCATACTTTATGATCCATAGTCCAAAAAACTATAGTTTTTGCTCCTAAAGTTTTCACAAAAAAAACACCAACCACCCTCGCCCCTCGCTACTCTCTATTATTTTCTGTATTTTTCGATGTAAAATCCCTAAAATCCAAATTTCTGCAACTCAAATTTTCACCACCACCCTTCTACTAACATCTCTTATGTGTGTTGTATTATAAAATATAGAATACAGAAAACCCTAGTTTTGACAATAGAAAGGTTCACCATACAACCACCATGCCACCCCAACCTTTCGCTACTCTCTCTCTTAGGTTATGTATTTCATGATGTAAAATCAAAAAGTCCTAACTTTTGCTACTGAAAATTTCATAGTACAATCACAGGCCACCCCACCCCCTCGATACACTCTCTTGTGTTTAGCATTCTATGATGTACAATCCTAAAAATCCTAATTTTTTACAAATCCAAGGTCGCTACTACCCTCTCGTTAGTCTCGGACTTTTGTTCAATGTTTAAGCATGTAAAATGTGAAAAACCCTAGTTTTTGCTAAATATATGTTCACCCTACCAGCTCGCTATTATCCCTCTAGTGTTTTATACTTTAGGATGGATAATGCAAAAAACCCTACTTCGCTCCTAAAGTTTTCACAAAAAAAACACCAACCACCATCGCCCCTCGCTACTCTCTATTGTTTTTTGTATTTTTTGATCTAACATATAGAATATGGAAAACCCTAGTTTTGGTAATAGAAAGCTTCACCATACAAACACCACGCCACCCCCACCCTTTCGCTACTCTCTCTCTTAGGTTATGTATTTCATGATGTAAAATTAAAAAGTCCTAGCCTTCGCTACTGATAATTTCACAGTACAAACACAAGCCACCCCCACCCCTGTGCTACTCTATCTTGTATTTAGTGTACTATGATGTATACTCCTAAAAACCCTAATTTTTGATAATAAAATTTTAACAGTACAAATCCAAGGCCACTACTACCCTCTCATTAGTCTCGGACTTTTGCTCGGTGTTTAAGCATGTAAAATCTAAAAAACCATAGTTTTTGCTAAATATATGTTCACCCCATCAACTCGCTAATATCCCTCTATTGTTTTGTACTTTATGATCAATCATTGAAAAAACTCTAGTTTTTGCTCTTTTCACAAAAAAAACACCAACCACCCTCGCCCCTCACTACTCTCTACTATTTTCTGTATTTTTGGATATAAAATCTTAAAAATCCAAATTTTCACCACCACCCTTCTGCTAACATCTCTCATGTCTGTTGTATTATAAAATATAGAATACAAAAAATCTAGTTTTGGCAATAGAAAGGTTCACCATACAAACACCACGCCACCCCAACCTTTCGCTATTCTCTCTCTTAGGTTATGTATTTCATGATGTAAAATCAAAAAGTCCTAAGTTTTGCTACTAAAAATTTCACAATACAAACACAGGCCACCCCCACCCCGTGCTACTCTCTCTTGTATTTAGTGTTCTATGATATACAATCCTAGAAAATCTAATTTTTACTAATTAAATTTTAACAGTACAAATCCAAGACTTCTACTACCCTCTCATTAGTCTCGGACTTTTGTTCTATGTTTAAGCATGTAAAATCTAAAAAACCCTAGTTTTTGCTAAATATATGTTCACCCCACCAGCTCGCTAATATCCCTCTTGTGTTTCATACTTTATGATACATAATTCAAAAAATCTTAGTTTTTGCTTCTAAAGTTTTCACAAAAAAAACACCTACCACCTCGCCCCTCACTACTCTCTATTATTTTCTGTATTTTTCGAAGTAAAATCTAAAAAATCCCGTTTTCTTTAACTCAAATTTTCACCACCACCTTTTTACTAACATCTCTCATGTGTGTTGTATTATAAAATATAGAATATAGAAAACCCTAGTTTTGGCAATAGAAAGGTTCACCGTACAAACACCACGCCACCCCTACCCTTTCGCTACTCTCTCTCTCTTAGATTATGTATTTCATGATTTAAAATCAAAAAGTCTTAACTTTTGCTACTTAAAAAATCACATTAGAAACACAGCCCACCCCCACCCCCTCGCTGCTCTCTCTTGTGTGTAGTGTTCTATAATGAATCATCCAAAATACCCTAATTTTTCCTAATAAAATTTTAACGGTACAAATTCAAGGCCACTACTACCCTCTCGTTAGTCTTGAACTTTTGTTCGGTGTTTAAGCATGTAAAATCTAAAAAACCCTAGTTTTTTCTAAATATATGTTCACCCCATCAGCTCGTAAATATCCCTCCATTGTTCTATACTTTATGATCCATAATTCAAAAAACCTAATTTTTGCTTCAAAAGTTTGCACAAAGAAAACACCAACCACCCTCGCCCCTCGCTACTCCCTATTATTTTCGGTATTTTTAGATGTAAAATCTAAAAAATCCAAATTTCTGCAACTCAAATTTTCACCACCAGCCTTCTGTTGACATCTCTCATGTGTGTTTTGTTATAAAATATAGAATACAGAAAACCCTAATTTTGGCAATAGAAAAGTTCACCATACAAACACCACCCCACCCCCACCCTTTCGTAATTCTCTCTTTCTTAGGTTATGTATTTCATGATGTAAAATCAAAAAGCCCTAACTTTTGGTACTGAAAATTTCACAGTACAATCACAGGATACCCCACCCCCTCGATACTCTCTCTTGTGTTTACCGTTCTATGATATACAATCCTAAAAATCCTATTTTTTTACAAATCCAAGGCCTCTACTACCCTCTTGTTTGTCTTGGACTTTTGTTCTATGTTTAAGGATGTAAAATCTAAAAAACCCAAGTTTTTGCTAAATATATGTTCACCCCACCAGCTCGCTAATATCTCTCTAGTATTTTATACTTTAGGATGCATAATTCAAAAAATCCTAGTTTTTGTCCCTAAAGTTTTCACTAAAAAAACACCAACCACCCTCGCCCCTCTCTACTCTCTATTATTTTCGGTATTTTTCAAAGTAAAATAGAAAAAATACCAATTTCTGCAACTCAAATTTTCACCACCACCCTTTTGCTAACATCTCTCATGTGTGTTGTATTATAAAATATAGAATATAGAAAACCCTAATTTTGGCAATAGAAAGGTTCACCATACAACACCAAGCCATCCCAACCCTTTCGCTACTCTCTCTCTTAGGTTATGTATTTCATGATATAAAATCAAAAAGTCCTAACTTTTGCTACTGAAAATTTTTACAATACAAACACAGGCCGCCCCCACCCCGTGCTACTCTCTCTTGTATTTAGTGTTCTATGATATACAATCCTAGAAAATCTAATTTTTACTAATTAAATTTTAATAATACAAATCCAAGGCTTCTACTACCCTCTCATTAGTCTCGGACTTTTGTTCAATGTTTAAGCATGTAAAATCTAAAAAACCCTAGTTTTTGCTAAATATATGTTCACCCCACCAGCTCGCTAATATCCCTCTTGTGTTTTATACTTTATGATGCATAATTTAAAAAACCCTAATTTTTGCTTCTAAAGTTTGCACAAAGAAAACACCAACCACCCTCGCCCTCTCGCTACTCCCTATTATTTTCGGTATTTTTAGATGTAAAATCTAAAAAATCCAAATTTCTGCAACTCAAATTTTCACCACCAGCCTTCTGTTGACATTCTCATGTGTGTTGTGTTATAAAATATAGAACACAGAAAACCCTAGTTTTGGCAATAGAAAATACAACAACAACACCACCACCCCACCCTTTCATAATTCTCTCTTTCTTAGGTTATGTATTTTATGATGTAAAATAAAAAAGCCCTAACTTTTAGTACTGAAAATTTCACAGTACAATCACAGGCCACCCCACCCCCTCGATACTCTCCCTTGTGTTTACCGTTCTATGATGTAAAATGCTAAAAATCCTAATTTTTTACAAATCTAGGGCTTCTACTACCCTCTCGTTTATCTTGGACTTTTGTTCTATGTTTAACGATGTAAAATCTAAAAAACCCCAGTTTTTGCTATATATATGTTCACCCCACCAGCTCGCTAATATCTCTCTAGTGTTTTATACTTTAGGATGCATAATTCAAAAAATCCTAGTTTTTGCTCCTAAAGTTTTCACTAAAAAAATACCAACCACCCTCGCCCCTCTCTACTCTCTATTATTTTCGGTATTTTTCAAAGTAAAATAGAAAAAATACCAATTTCTGCAACTCAAATTTTCACCAACACCCTTTTGCTAACATCTCTCATGTGTGTTGTATTATAAAATATAGAATATAGAAAACCCTAGTTTTGTCAATAGAAAGGTTCACCATACAAACACCACGCTACCCTCTGTCTTAGGTTATGTATTCCATGATGTAAAATCAAAAAGTCCTAACTTTTGCAATTAAAAAAATCACAGCACAAACACAGACCACCCCATCCCCTCGCTACTGTCTCTTATATTTAGTGTTCTATAATGTATCATCCTAAAAACCTTAGTTTGGTAATAAAAAGCTTCACCATAAAAATACCATGTCATCCCCACCCTTTCGCTACTTCTCCTTTAGGATATGTATTTCATGATGTAAAATCAAAAAGTCCTAATTTTTGCTATTGAAAATTTCACAGCACAAAAATCGGCCACCCCCACCCCTTCGCTGCTCTCTCTTGTATTTAGTGTTCTATCATGTGAATCCTAAAAACCCTAATTTTTGCTAATAAAATTTTAATAGTGCAAATCCAAGGCTACTACTACCCTCTCGTTGCTAATAAAATTTTAACAGTACAATCTAAGGCCACTACTACCCTCTCGTTAGTCTCAGACTTTTGTTCGGTGTTTAAGCATATAAAATCTAAAAAATCTTAGTTTTTGCTAAATATATGTTCACCCCATCAGCTCGCTAATATCCCTCTATTGTTTATACTTTATGATCTATAATTAAAAAAAACTCTAGTTTTTGCTCCTAAAGTTTTCACAAAAAAAACACCAACCACCCTCGCCTCTCGCTACTCTCTACTATTTTCTGTATTTTTCGATCTGAAATCTTAAAAATCCAAATTTCTGCTACTCAAACTTTTCACCACCACCCTTCTCCTAACATCTCTCATGTGTGTTGTATTATAAAATATAGAATACAAAAAACCTAGTTTTGGCAATAGAAAGGTTCAACAGAAAAAACACCACGCCACCCCAACCTTTCGCTATTCTCTCTCTTAGTTATGTATTTCATGATGTAAAAAAAAAAAAGTCCTAACTTTTGCTACTGAAAATTTCACAGTACAAACACAGGCCACCCCCTCCCCTCGCTACTCTCTGTTGTGTGCAGTGTTCTTTAGTACAATTCTAAAAACCCTAATTTTTGCTAATATAATTTTAACAGTACAAATCCAAGGCCACTACTACATTCTCGTTAGACTCGGACTTTTTTTGGTGTTTAAACATGTAAAATCTAAAAAACCTAGTTTTTGCTAAATATATGGTCACCTCCCATCAGCTCACTAATATCCCTCAATGTTTTATACTTTATGATCCATAATTCAAAAAACCTTAGCTTTTGCTCCAAAAGTTTTCACAAAAAAAACACCAACCACCCTGGCCCCTCGCTACTCCCATTATTTTCTGTATTTTTAGATGTAAAATCAAAAAATAATCCCAATTTCTGCAACTCAAATTTTCACCACCACCCTGTTGCTAACATCTCTCATGTGTGTTGTATTATAATATACGGAATATAGAAAACCCTAGTTTTGGCAATAGAAACGTTCACCATACAAACACCACGCTACCCCAACCTCGCTATTCTCTCTCTTAGGTTATGTATTTCATGATGTAAAATCAAAAAGTCATAACTTTTGCTACTAAAAATTTTACAGTACAAACACAGGTCACCCCCACCCCTCGCTACTCTCTCTTGTGTGTAGTGTTTTTCAGTACAATTCTAAAAACCCTAATTTTTGCTAATATAATTTTAACAGTACAAATCCAAGGCCACTACTACACTCTCGTTAGTCTTGGACTTTTGTTCGGTGTTTAGTCATGTAAAATGTAAAAAACCTAGTTTTTGCTAAATATATGTTCACCCATCAAGCTGGCTAATCTCCCTATATTGTTCTATACTTTATGATCCATAATTCAAAAAACTCTAGTTTTTGCTCCTAAAGTTTTCACAAAAAAAACATCAACCACCCTAGCCCCTCGCTCCTCTATATGTTTTCTGTATTTTTTTATGTAAAATTCTAAAAAATCTAAATTTCTGCAACTCAAATTTTCACCACCACCCTGTTGCTAACATCTCTCATGTGTGTTGTATTATAATATATGAAATATAGAAAACCCTAGTTTTGGCAATAGAAAGGTTCACCATACAAACACCACGCTACCCCAACCTTTCGCTATTCTCTCTCTTAGGTTATGTATTTCATGATGTAAAATCAAAAAGTCCTAACTTTTGCTTCTGAAAATTTCACAGTACAAACACAGGTCACCCCCACCCCTCGCTACTCTCTCTTGTGTGTAGTATTCTTCAGTACAATTCTAAAAACCTTAATTTTTGCTAATATAATTTTAACAGTACAAATCCAAGGCCACTACTACACTCTCGTTAGTCTTGGACTTTTGTTCGGTGTTTAGTCATGTAAAATGTAAAAAACCTTAGTTTTTGCTAAATATATGTTCACCCCATCAGCTGGCTAATCTCCCTCTATTGTTTTATACTTTATGATCCATAATTCAAAAAACTCTAGTTTTTGCTCCTAAAGTTTTCACAAGTAAAACATCAACCATCCTCGCCCCTCGCTACTCTCTATATGTTCTGTCTTTTTTATGTAAAATCTTAAAACTCCAAATTTCTACAACTCAAATTTTCACCACCACCCTTCTGCTAACATCTCTCATGTGTGTTCTGTTTTATAAAATATAGAATACAAAAAACCTAGTTTTGGCAATAGAAAGGTTCACCATTACAAACACCAACAGCCACCCAACTTTCGCTATTCTCTCTCTTAAGGAATGTATTTTAATATGTAAAATCAAAAAGTCCTAACTTTTGCTACTGAAAATTTCATGTACAAACACAGGCCACCCACCACTCGCCCCTCGCTACTCCCTATTGTTTTCTGTATTTTTAGATGTAAAATAGAAAAAATCCAATTTTTACAACTCAAATTTTCACCACCACCCTTTTGCTAACATCTTTCATGTGTGTTGTATTATAAAATATAGAATATAAAAAAAACTGTTAGTTTTGGCAATAGAAAGGTTCACCATACAAACACCACGCCACCCCACCTTTCGCTATTCTCTCTCTTAGTTATGTATTTCATGATGTAAAATCAAAAACACAGTTACAAAACACAGGCCACCCCCACCCCTCGCTACTCTCTCTTGTGTGTAGTGTTCTTTAGTACAATTCTAAAAACCCTAATTTTTGCTAATATAATTTTAACAGTACAAATCCAAGGCCACTACTACACTCTCGTTAGTCTCGGACTTTTGCTCGGTATTTAAGCATGTAAAATTTAAAAAAACCTAGTTTTTGCTAAATATATGTTCACCCCATCAGCTCGCTAATATCCCTCTATTGTTTTATACTTTATGATCCATAATCCAACAAACTCTAGTTTTTGCTCCTAAAGTTTTTTCAAAAAAAACATCAACCACCCTCGCCCCTCGCTACTCTGTAATGTTTTCTCTATTTTTTATGTAAAATCTAAAAAATCTAAATTTCTACAACTCAAATTTTCACCACCACCCTTCTCCTAACATCTCTCATGTGTGTTGTGTTCTAAAATATAGAATACAGAAAACCCTAGTTTTGGCAATAGAAAGGTTCACC
>JAGSPU010000679.1:0-13438 GCA_019321725.1 Paulownia fortunei
TAAAATTTTGAAATATTTCTGTTTTAGTTCCACTTTTAAAATTGAATATACTCTTTAGTCATTCAAAATAAAACCATTTAATACTATTTAAGAAATTTAATTATATTTACTTTTCACAAATTGAATACATATTATTTTTTTTGTTGTAGTTTTGATGTTTTTAAATTTTTTTTATATTTTATATTTTTGAGTTCATGTGCTAGTACAATTTAGTATATACTTTTAAATTATATTTCAAAAAAAATAGAAAAATATTTCAATAATTATATTTTTTAAATCTACTAAATTGCCTCTAACAATGGCAATAAATAAAAAGGCAGAAAATTATGTTTTTATTAGATTTTAGAATTTTAGATTATTTATATATTATTTAGTTACACTAAATAAAAACTATTTAATATTATCCAAATGAACTAAAATAGATATGCTTTAAAAATATTTGTTACGTATTATTTATTTCTGTATTTAATTAATTTCATTTTTTAGATTTTAAAATTTTAAAATATTTATATTTGGAGTTATTGTTCTAGTAAAAATTTAGTATATGCAACCAAATTAAATAGTGTAAAATAAAAAAAAACTTTAATTATACTATCAACATTAATGCATTAGCTTTATTTATTCAAAATAGAAACTATTTAATGCTATCGATTAAAATATGTTTATATTGGAATTATTAGAATACAAATTTATTTACTTAAATATAATTTTTAATGCTTTTTTATTAAATTTTAAAATTTTGAAATATTTCTATTTTAGTTCCACTTTTAAAATTGAATATACTCTTTGTCATTCAAAATAAAACCATTTAATACTATTTAAGAAATTTAATTATATTTACTTTTCACAATTGAATACATATTAATTTTTTTGTCGTAGTTTTTTATGTTTTTAAATTTTTTATATTTTTGAGTTCATGTGCTAGTACAATTTAGTATATACTTTTAAATTATATTTCAAAAAAATAGAAAAATATTTCAATAATTATATTTTTTAAATCTACTAATTGCCTCTAACAATGGCAATAAATAAAAAGGCAAGAAATTATGTTTTTATTAGATTTTAGAATTTTAGATTATTTATATATTATTTAGTTATACTAAATAAAAACTATTTAATATTATCCAAATGAACTAAAATAGATATGCTTTAAAAATATTTGTTACGTATTATTTATTTCTGTATTTAATTAATTTCATTTTTTAGATTTTAAAATTTTTAAATATTTATATTTGGAGTTATTGTTCTAGTAAAAATTTAGTATATGCAACTAAATTAAATAGTGTAAAATAAAGAAAATTTTAATTATACTATCAACATTAATGCATTAGCTTTATTTATTCAAAATAGAAACTATTTAATGCTATCGATTAAAATATGTTTACATATTGGAATTATTAGAATACAAATTTATTTACTTAAATATAATTTTTAATGCTTTTTTATTAAATTTTAAAATTTTGAAATATTTCTATTTTAGTTCCACTTTTCAAATTGAATATACTCTTTGTCATTCAAAATAAAACCATTTAATACTATTTAAGAAATTTAATTATATTTATTTTCACAAATTGAATACATATTTTTTTTTTGTCGTAGTTTTGATGTTTTTAAATTTTTTATATATTTTATATTTTTGAGTTCATGTGCTAGTACAATTTAGTATATACTTTTAAATTATATTTCAAAAAAATAGAAAAAATTTCAATAATTATATTTTTTAAATCTACTCAATTGCCTCTAACAATGGCAATAAATAAAAAGGAAGAAAAGTTATGTTTTTATTAGATTTTAGAATTTTAGATTATTTATATATTATTTAGTTACACTAAATAAAAACTATTTAATATTATCCAAATGAACTAAAATAGATATGCTTTAAAAATATTTGTTACGTATTATTTATTTCTGTATTTAATTAATTTCATTTTTTAGATTTTAAAATTTTTAAAATATTTATATTTGGAGTTATTGTTCTAGTAAAAATTTAGTATATGCAACTAAATTAAATAGTGTAAAATAAAGAAAACTTTAATTATACTATCAACATTAATGCATTAGCTTTATTTATTCAAAATAGAAACTATTTAATGCTATCGATTAAAATATGTTTACATTGGAATTATTAGAATACAAATTTATTTACTTAAATATAATTTTTAATGCTTTTTTATTAAATTTTAAAATTTTGAAATATTTCTATTTTAGTTCCACTTTTCAAATTGAATATACTCTTTTGTCATTCAAAATAAAACCATTTAATACTATTTAAGAAATTTAATTATATTTACTTTTCCAAATTGAATACATATTAATTTTTTTGTCGTAGTTTTTATGTTTTTAAATTTTTTTATATTTTTGAGTTCATGTGCTAGTACAATTTAGTATATACTTTTAAAATATATTTCAAAAAAATAGAAAAATATTTTAATAATTATATTTTTTAAATCTACTAAATTGCCTCTAACAATGGCAATAAATAAAAATTTAGAGAAATTATGTTTTTATTAGATTTTAGAATTTTAGATTATTTATATATTATTTAGTTACACTAAATAAAAACTATTTAATATTATCCAATGAACTAAAATAGATATGCTTTAAAAATATTTGTTACGTATTATTTATTTCTGTATTTAATTAATTTCATTTTTTAGATTTTAAATTTTTTAAATATTTATATTTGGAGTTATTGTTCTAGTAAAAATTTAGTATATGCAACTAAATTAAATAGTGTAAAATAAAAAAACTTTAATTATACTATCAACATTAATGCATTAGCTTTATTTATTCAAAATAGAAACTATTTAATGCTATCGATTAAAATATGTTTACATTGGAATTATTAGAATACAAATTTATTTACTTAAATATAATTTTTAATGCTTTTTTTTAAATTTTAAAATTTTGAAATATTTCTGTTTTAGTTCCACTTTTCAAATTGAATATACTCTTTAGTCATTCAAAATAAAACCATTTAATACTATTTAAGAAATTTAATTATATTTACTTTTCCAAATTGAATACATATTATTTTTTTTGTCGTAGTTTTATGTTTTTAAAATTTTTTATATTTTTTGAGTTCATGTGCTAGTACAATTTAGTATATACTTTTAAATTATATTTCAAAAAATAGAAAAATATTTCAATAATTATATTTTTTAAATCTACTAAATTGCCTCTAACAATGGCAATAAATAAAGGCAGAGAAATTATGTTTTTATTAGATTTTAGAATTTTAGATTATTTATATATTATTTAGTTACACTAAATAAAAACTATTTAATATTATCCAAATGAACTAAAATAGATATGCTTTAAAAATATTTGTTACGCATTATTTATTTCTGTATTTAATTAATTTCATTTTTTAGATTTTAAAATTTTTAATATTTATATTTGGAGTTATTGTTCTAGTAAAAATTTAGTATATGCAACCAAATTAAATAGTGTAAAATAAAAAAAACTTTAATTATACTATCAACATTAATGCATTAGCTTTATTTATTCAAAATAGAAACTATTTAATACTATCGATTAAAATATGTTTACATTGGAATTATTAGAATACAAATTTATTTACTTAAATATAATTTTTAATGCTTTTTTATTAAATTTTAAATTTTGAAATATTTCTGTTTTAGTTCCACTTTTACAATTGAATATACACTTTAGTCATTCTAAATAAAAACATTTAATACTATTTAAGAAATTTAATTATTATTTACTTTTCTCAAATACATATTAATTTTTTGCCGTAGTTTTTTAGCTTTTAAATTTTTTATATATTTTATATTTTTGAGTTAATGTGGTAGTACAATTTAGTATATCCTTGAAATTATATTTCAAAAAAATAGAAAAATTTTTCAATAATTATATTTTTATACCTACTCAATTGCCTCTAGTAATGACAATAAATAAAAGGAAGAAAAGTTACGTTTTATTAGATTTTAGAATTTTTGATTATTTATATATTGTTTAGTTACACTAAATAAAAATATATTTAATATTCCAAATGAATTGAAATAGATATGCTTTAAAAATATTTGTTATGTATTATTTTATTTCTGTATTTAATTAATTTCATTTTTTAGATTTTAAAAATTTTAAATATTTATATTTGGAGTTATTGTTCTAGTAAAAATTTAGTATATGCAACCAAATTAAATAGTGTAAAATAAAAAAAAACTTTAATTATACTATCAACATTATTGCATTAGCTTTATTTATTCAAAATAGAAACTATTTAATACTATCGATTAAAATATGTTTACATTGGAATTATTAGAATACAAATTTATTTACTTAAATATAATTTTTAATGCTTTTTTATTAAATTTTAAAATTTTGAAATATTTCTGTTTTAGTTCCACTTTTCAAATTGAATATACTCTTTAGTCATTCAAATAAAACCATTTAATACTATTTAAGAAATTTAATTATATTTTTTTTCACAAATTGAATACATATTATTTTTTTGTTGTTAGTTTTGATGTTTTTAATTTTTTTATATTTTATATTTTTGAGTTCATGTGCTAGTACAATTTAGTATATACTTTTAAATTATATTTCAAAAAAATAGAAAAAATATTCAATAATTATATTTTTTAATCTACAAATTGCCTCTAACAATGGCAATAAATAAAAAGGCAAAGAATTATGTTTTTATTAGATTTTAGAATTTTAGATTATTTATATATTATTTAGTTACACTAAATAAAAACTATTTAATATTATCCAAATGAACTAAAATAGATATGCTTTAAAAATATTTGTTACGTATTATTTATTTCTGTATTTATTAATTTCATTTTTTAGATTTTAAAATTTTAAAATATTTATATTTGGAGTTATTGTTCTAGTAAAAATTTAGTATATGCAACCAAATTAAATAGTGTAAAATAAAAAAAAACTTTAATTATACTATCAACATTAATGCATTAGCTTTATTTATTCAAAATAGAAACTATTTAATGCTATCGATTAAAATATGTTTATATTGGAATTATTAGAATACAAATTTATTTACTTAAATATAATTTTTAATGCTTTTTTATTAAATTTTAAAATTTTGAAATATTTCTATTTTAGTTCCACTTTAAAATTGAATATACTCTTTTGTCATTCAAATAAAACCATTTAATACTATTTAAGAAATTTAATTATATTTACTTTTCACAAATTGAATACATATTATTTTTTTTGTCGTAGTTTATGTTTTTAAATTTATATATATTTTTGAGTTCATGTGCTAGTACAATTTAGTATATACTTTTAAATTATATTTCAAAAAAAATAGAAAAATATTTCAATAATTATATTTTTTAAATCTACTAAATTGCCCTAACAATGGCAATAAATAAAAAGGCAGAAAATTACGTTTTTATTAGATTTTAGAATTTTAGATTATTTATATATTATTTAGTTATATTAATAAAAACTATTTAATATTATCCAAATGAACTAAAATAGATATGCTTTAAAAATATTTGTTACGTATTATTTATTTCTGTATTTAATTAATTTCATTTTTTAGATTTTAAAACTTTAAATATTTATATTTTGAGTTATTGTTCTAGTAAAATTTAGTATATGCAACTAAATTAAATAGTGTAAAATAAAGAAAATTTTAATTATACTATCAACATTAATGCATTAGCTTTATTTATTCAAAATAGAAACTATTTAATGCTATCGATTAAAATATGTTTACATTGGAATTATTAGAATACAAATTTATTTACTTAAATATAATTTTTAATGCTTTTTATTAAATTTTAAAATTTTGAAATATTTCTATTTTAGTTCCACTTTTTCAAATTGAATATACTCTTTTGTCATTCTAAATAAAACCATTTAATACTATTTAAGAAATTTAATTATATTTACTTTTCACAAATTGAATACATATTATTTTTTTTGTCGTAGTTTTGATGTTTTTAAATTTTTTATATATTTTATATTTTTGAGTTCATGTGCTAGTACAATTTAGTATATACTTTTAAATTATATTTCAAAAAAAAGAAAAATATTTTAATAATTATTTTTTAAATACCTACTCAATTGCCTCTAGTAATGACAATAAATAAAAGGAAGAAAGTTACGTTTTTATTAGATTTTAGAATTTTAGATTATTTATATATTGTTTAGTTACACTAAATAAAAAATTTAATATTATCCAAATGAACTGAAATAGATATGCTTTAAAAATATTTGTTACGTATTATTTATTTCTGTATTTAATTAATTTCATTTTTTAGATTTTAAATTTTTAAATATTTATATTTGGAGTTATTGTTCTAGTAAAAATTTAGTATATGCAACTAAATTAAATAGTGTAAAATAAAGAAAATTTTAATTATACTATCAACATTAATGCATTAGCTTTATTTATTCAAAATAGAAACTATTTAATGCTATCGATTAAAATATGTTTACATTGGAATTATTAGAATACAAATTTATTTACTTAAATATAATTTTTAATGCTTTTTTAAATTTTAAAATTTTGAAATATTTCTATTTTAGTTCCACTTTTCAAAATTGAATATACTCTTTGTCATTCAAAATAAAACCATTTAATACTATTTAAGAAATTTAATTATATTTACTTTTCACAAATTGAATACATATTAATTTTTTTGTCGTAGTTTTTATGTTTTTAAATTTTTTTATATTTTTGAGTTCATGTGCTAGTACAATTTAGTATATACTTTTAAATTATATTTAAAAAAATAGAAAAATATTTCAATAATTATATTTTTTAAATCTACTAAATTGCCTCTAACAATGGCAATAAATAAAAAGGCAGAGAAATTATGTTTTTATTAGATTTTAGAATTTTAGATTATTTATATATTATTTAGTTACACTAAATAAAAACTATTTAATATTATCCAAATGAACTAAAATAGATATGCTTTAAAAATATTTGTTACGCATTATTTATTTCTGTATTTAATTAATTTCATTTTTTAGATTTTAAAATTTTTAAATATTTATATTTGGAGTTATTGTTCTAGTAAAAATTTAGTATATGCAACCAAATTAAATAGTGTAAAAAAAAAAAAACTTTAATTATACTATCAACATTAATGCATTAGCTTTATTTATTCAAAATAGAAACTATTTAATGCTATCGATTAAAATATGTTTATATTGGAATTATTAGAATACAAATTTATTTACTTAAATATAATTTTTAATGCTTTTTTATTAAATTTTAAAATTTTGAAATATTTCTGTTTTAGTTCCACTTTTCAAATTGAATATACTCTTTTGTCATTCAAAATAAAACCATTTAATACTATTTAAGAAATTTAATTATATTTACTTTTCCCAAATTGAATACATATTATTTTTTTTGTCGTAGTTTTGTAGTTTTTTAATTTTTTTTATATTTTATATTTTTGATTTCATGTGCTAGTACAATTTAGTATATACTTTTAAATTATATTTCAAAAAAAAATAAAAATATTTCAATAATTATATTTTTTAAATCTACTAAATTGCTGTAACAATGGCAATAAATAAAAAGGCAGAAAAATTATGTTTTTATTAGATTTTAGAATTTTAGATTATTTATATATTATTTAGTTATATTAAATAAAAACTATTTAATATTATCCAATGAACTAAAATAGATATGCTTTAAAAATATTTGTTACGCATTATTTATTTCTGTATTTAATTAATTTCATTTTTTAGATTTTAAATTTTTAAATATTTATATTTGGAGTTATTGTTCTAGTAAAAATTTAGTATATGCAACCAAATTAAATAGTGTAAAATAAAAAAAAACTTTAATTATACTATCAACATTAATGCATTAGCTTTATTTATTCAAAATAGAAACTATTTAATACTATCGATTAAAATATGTTTACATTGGAATTATTAGAATACAAATTTATTTACTTAAATATAATTTTTAATACTTTTTTATTAAATTTTAAAATTTTGAAATATTTCTGTTTTAGTTACACTTTTAGAATTGAATATACACTTTAGTCATTCTAAATAAAACCATTTAATACTATTTAAGAATTTAATTATATTTACTTTTCTCAAAATACATATTATTTTCTTGCCGTTTTTTTTAGCTTTTAAATTTTTTATATATTTTATATTTTTGAGTTAATGTGGTAGTACAATTTAGTATATACTTTTAAATTATATTTCAAAAAAATAGAAAAAATGTTTCAATAATTATATTTTAAATCCTACTCAATTGCCTCTAGTAATGACAATATATAAAGGAGAAAAGTTACGTTTTTATTAGATTTTAGAATTTTTGATTATTTATATATTGTTTAGTTACACTAAATAAAAACTATTTAATATTATCCAAATGAACTGAAATAGATATGCTTTAAAAATATTTGTTACGTATTATTTATTTCTGTATTTAATTAATTTCATTTTTTAGATTTTAAATTTTTAAATATTTATATTTGGAGTTATTGTTCTAGTAAAAATTTAGTATATGCAACTAAATTAAATAGTGTAAAATAAAAAAACTTTAATTATACTATCAACATTAATGCATTAGCTTTATTTATTCAAAATAGAAACTATTTAATGCTAACAATTAAAATATGTTTACATTGGAATTATTAGAATACAAATTTATTTACTTAAATATAATTTTTAATGTTTTTTTTAAAAATTTAAAATTTTGAAATATTTCTATTTTAGTTCCACTTTTCAAATTGAATATACTCTTTAGTCATTCAAAATAAAACCATTTAATACTATTTAAGAAATTTAATTATATTTACTTTTCACAAATTGAATACATATTAATTTTTTTGTCGTAGTTTTGAAGTTTTTAAATTTTTTATTATTTATATTTTTGAGTTCATGTGCTAGTACAATTTAGTATATACTTTTAAATTATATTTCAAAAAAATAGAAAAATATTTAATAATATATTTTTTAAACTACTCAATTGCCTCTAACAATGACAATAAATAAAAGGAAGAAAAGTTATGTTTTTATTAGATTTTAGAATTTTAGATTATTTATATATTGTTTAGTTACACTAAATAAAAACTATTTAATACTATCCAAATGAACTGAAATAGGTATGCTTTTAAAATTTTTGTTATATTATTTATTTCTGTATTTAATTAATTCAATTTTTTAGATTTTAAATTTTTAAATATTTATATTTTGAGTTATTGTTCTAGTAAAAATTTAGTATATGCAACTAAATTAAATAGTGTAAAATAAAGAAAACTTTAATTAACTATCAACATTAATGCATTAGCTTTATTTATTCAAAATAGAAACTATTTAATGCTATCGATTAAAATATGTTTACATTGGAATTATTAGAATACAAATTTATTTACTTAAATATAATTTTTAATGCTTTTTTATTAAATTTTAAAATTTTGAAATATTTCTATTTTAGTTCCACTTTTAAAATTGAATATACTCTTTTGTCATTCAAAATAAAACCATTTAATACTATTTAAGAAATTTAATTATATTTTTTTTTCACAAATTGAATACATATTAATTTTTTGTCGTAGTTTTGTAGTTTTT
Source organism: Paulownia fortunei (assembly GCA_019321725.1). Taxonomy (NCBI): domain Eukaryota; kingdom Viridiplantae; phylum Streptophyta; class Magnoliopsida; order Lamiales; family Paulowniaceae; genus Paulownia; species Paulownia fortunei. The sequence continues at coordinate 9,553 of JAGSPU010000679.1, forward strand.
AAATTTTTTATATATTTTATATTTTTGAGTTCATGTGCTAGTACAATTTAGTATATACTTTTAAATTATATTTCAAAAAATTAGAAAAATATTTCAATAATTAATTTTTTAATCTACTAAATTCCTCTAACAATGGCAATAAATAAAAAGGCAGAAAATTATGTTTTTATTAGATTTTAGAATTTTAGATTATTTATATATTGTTTAGTTACACTAAAAAAAACTATTTAATATTATCCAAATGAACTAAAATAGGTATGCTTTAAAAATATTTGTTACGTATTATTTATTTCTGTATTTAATTATTTCATTTTTTAGATTTTAAAAATTTTAAATATTTATATTTGTAGTTATTGTTCTAGTAAAAATTTAGTATACGATTAAATTAAATAGTGTAAAATAAAGAAAACTTTAATTATACTATCAACATTAATGTATTAGCTTTAGTTATTCAAAATAGAAACTATTTAATGCTATCGATTAAAATATGTTTACATTGAAATATTAGAATACAAATTTATTTACTTAAATATAATTTTTAATGTTTTTTTTAAATTTTAAAATTTTGAAATATTTCTATTTTAGTTCCACTTTTCAAAATAGAATATACTCTTTTGTCATTCAAAATAAAACCATTTAATACTATTTAAGAAATTTAATTATATTTACTTTTCACAAATTGAATACATATTTTTTTTGTTGTAGTATTGAATTTTTTAAATTTTCTATATATTTTATAGTTTTGAGTTCATGTGCTAGTACAATTTAGTATATACTTTTAAATTATATTCAAAAAAAATAGAAAAATATTTTAATAATTGTATTTTTAAACCTACTCAATTGCCTCTAGCAATGACAATAAATAAAAGGAAGAAAAGTTTTGTTTTTATTAGATTTTAGAATTTTAGATTATTTATATATTTTTTACTTACACTAAATAAAAACAATTTAATATTATCCAAATGAACAAAAAAAGAAATGCTTTAAAAATATTTGTTACGTATTATTTATTTCTGTATTAATTAATTTTATTTTTAGATTTTAAAGTTTTAAAATATTTATATTTGTAGTTATTGTTATAGTAAAAATTTAGTATATACAATTAAATTAAATAGCGTAAAATAAAGAAAACCTTTAATTATACTATCTACATCAATGTATTAGCTTTAGTTATTCAAAATGAAACTATTTAATGCTAACAATTAAAATATGTTTAGATTGGAATTATTAGAATACAAAATTATTTACTTAAATATAATTTTTAATGCTTTTTTATTAAATTTTAAAATTTTGAAATATTTCTATTTTAGTTCCACTTTTAAAATTGAATATGCACTTTAGTCATTCTAAATAAAACCATTTAATAATATTTACGAAATTTAATTAAATTTTCTTTTCTCAAATTGAATACATATTAATTTTCCTGTTGTTTTTTTTAGTTTTTAAATGTTTTATATTTTTTATATTTTTGAGTTCATGTGGTAGTACAATTTATTATATACTTTTAAATTATATTCAAAAAAATAGAAAAATATTTTGATAATTAAAATTTTCAAATCTACGAAATTGCCTCTAACAAAGGCAATAAATAAAAAGGCAGAAAAATTATGTTTTTATTAGATTTTAGAATTTTAGATTATTTATATATTATTTAGTTACACTAAATAAAAACTATATAATACTATTCAAATGAACTAAAATAGGTATGTTTTAAAATTATTTGTTACATATTATTTATTTCTGTATTTAATTGACTTCAATTTTTAGACTTTTACATTTTTAAATATTTATATTTGTAGTTATTGTTCTAGTAAAAATTTAGTATATGCAACTAAATTAAATAGTGTAAAATAAAGAAAACTTTAAATATACTATCAACATTAATGCATTAGCTTTATTTATTCAAAATAGAATCTATTTAATGCTGACAATTAAAATAAGTTTACATTGGAATTATTAGAATACAAATTTATTTACTTAAATATAAATTTTAATGTTTTTTTGTTAAATTTTAAAATTTTGAAATATTTCTATTTTAGTTCCACTTTTAAAATTGAATATACTCTTTTGTCATTCAAAATAAAACCATTTAATACTATTTAAGAAATTTAATTATATTTACTTTTCACAAATTGAATACATATTATTTTTTTGTCTAGTTTGAAGTTTTTAAATTTTTTATATATTTTATATTTTTGAGTTCATGTGCTAGTACAATTTAGTATATACTTTTAAATTATATTTCAAAAAAAAATTGAATTTTTTTTCAATAATTATATTTTTTAAACCTACTCAATTGCCTCTAACAATGACAATAAATAAAAGGAAGAAAAGTTATGTTTTTATTAGATTTTAGAATTTTAGATTATTTATATATTGTTTACTTACACTAAATAAAACAATTTAATATTATCCAAATGAAAAAAATAGATATGCTTTAAAATATTTGTTACGTATTATTTATTTCTGTATTTAATTAATTTTATTTTTAGATTTTAAAGTTTTAAATATTTTATATTTGTAGTTATTGTTATAGTAAAAATTTAGTATATACAATTAAATTAATTTAAATAAAGAAAACCTTTAATTATACTATCTACATCAATGTATTAGCTTTAGTTATTCAAAATTGAAACTATTTAATGCTAACAATTAAAATATGTTTACATTGGAATTATTAGAATACAAATTTATTTACTTAAATATAATTTTTAATGCTTTTTTATTAAATTTTAAAATTTTGAAATATTTCTATTTTAGTTCACTTTTAAAATTGAATATACACTTTAGTCATTCTAAATAAAACCATTTAATAATATTTAAGAAATTTAATTAAATTTTCTTTTCTCAAATTGAATACATATTAATTTTCTTGTTGTATTTTTTTTAGTTTTTAATGTTTTATATTTTTTATATTTTTTGAGTTCATGTGGTAGTACAATTTATTATATACTTTTAAATTATATTTCAAAAAAATAGAAAAATATTTTGATAATTAAATATTTTCAATCTACGAAATTGCCTCTAACAAAGGCAATAAATAAAAAGGAGAAAATTATGTTTTTATTAGATTTTAGAATTTTAGATTATTTATATATTGTTAGTTACACTAAATAAAAACTATATAATACTATTCAAATGAACTAAAATAGGTATGTTTAAAATTATTTGTTACATATTATTTATTTCTGTATTTAATTGACTTCATTTTTAGATTTTACATTTTTAAATATTTATATTTGGAGTTATTGTTCTAGTAAAATTTAGTATATGCAACTAAATTAAATAGTGTAAAATAAAGAAAACTTTAATTATACTATCAACATTAATGCATTAGCTTTATTTATTCAAAATAGAATCTATTTAATGCTAAATTAAAATAAGTTTACATTGGAATTATTAGAATACAAATTTATTTACTTAAATATAATTTTTAATGTTTTTTTTGTTAAATTTTAAAATTTTGAAATATTTCTATTTTAGTTCCACTTTTCAAATTGAATATACTCTTTTGTCATTCAAATAAAACCATTTAATACTATTTAAGAAATTTAATTATATTTACTTTTCACAAATTGAATACATATTAATTTTTTGTCGTAGTTTTGAAGTTTTTAAATTTTTTATATATTTTTATATTTTGAGTTCATGTGCTAGTACAATTTAGTATTACTTTTAAATTATATTTCAAAAAAAATGAAAAATTTTTCAATAATATAATTTTTTAACCTACTCAATTGCCTCTAACAATACAATAAATAAAGGAAGAAAAATTATGTTTTTATTAGTTTTAGAATTTTAGATTATTTATATATTGTTTAGTTACACTAAATAAAAACATTTAATATTATCCAAATGAACTAAAAAGATATGCTTTAAAAATATT
>JAGSPU010001307.1:0-15345 GCA_019321725.1 Paulownia fortunei
GTTTCTTGCCCAATTTACCGTGCACTAAGAATTGCAGTAGAGATTCGATTGGTAAGCCCTACATCGGTGAACTCACACTTATTCGAACTTGAAGTTCCACATAAGATAATGCGATGTGCCCTTGGTCTCGTATGTTTCCATTTTGAAAAAATTGATATTTATTTAGCTTGATTGTTGCGATGACTATGCAATAGTTTAATTAAAAATATAAGTTAATTCGAACACTTTCGACATTCCTGGTCGAAGTTTTTGTTACAGTGGGCACATAGACTCTAAGAAGATGTTTGGTGAGTCTCGACATTCCTTATTTCATCCCTTATCAAAATCTAAGACAACTTAATATAATTCACAAAACAACATTACACTCACGTAGTCTCATATGTGTTTTCTCTATCCAATCAGTTTTTGTTTACGATCAAATTTAAGTCAAAGCTTTATTTTGGTGAACATTATTAAATAACAATCCAAATCCAAGTAACCGAACTTGTACATAAGTTGATTTTGCTCTCGATTCGATTAGACATATTGGTTATATACAAGAGGTTAGCATGTATGCAATCCACATTAGTTAACACATCTAGATTGAAACTATGACGAGAAATTTGAAGTTCTATATAAGACAACAATGAATTGGTCTCTCCTATTTTTTGTTTCCACAATTTAAATTCTACCTCATCTTAACGAGTGTCATAGTTTGTTTGATATAAATGTCAATATGTTGAGTCATATTATGAGTTTGTGTATCTTATTTAACTAATTAAAAAGAGTTTGATGCAAAGACTGAATCACTCCCAACCTTTGTTATTCCACCACAAATTAATACTTAAAAATGATTCAAATCTACATATGTCATGGGGTTAAAAGTTAAAGATGATGGATACAATGTGTAAAATAAACTTGCATATGGTGTCATGTGTTTTCATAATCAAATCTACAAGTTCAAACTCAAATTTGAGCTATAGTGTTCTTGTACTTTTCTTTGTAAATTAGGAGATCGTCGAAATCTAGTTTTTTGTGCAAAATATATAATACTCTCGTTTCTTGCCCATTTACCGTGCACTACGAATTGTAGTAGAGGTTCGCTTTGGTGAGCCCTACATCGGTCAACTCACACTTATTCAAACTCGAAGTTCCACATATAAGATAATACTCTATGTGCCCTTGGTCTCGTATGTTTCGATTTTGAAAGAATTAACTTTTATTCAGCTTAATTGTTTTGATGACTTGCAATAGTTTAACTAAAAATATAAGTTAATTCAGACACTTTGCACAGTCTTGGTCGATCTCTTTACATCAGCTCATTAAGATTTTGTTAATGTGGACACAAAGACTCTAAGAAGATGTTTGGTGAGTCCCGACATTCCTTATTTCATCCCTTATCAAAACATAAGACAACTTAACGTAATTCACAAAACAACATTACAGTCACATAGTCCCATATGTATTTTCTCTATCCAATCAATTTTCATTTACGATCAAATTTAAGTCAAAGTATTATTTTTGTGCAGGTTAGACATTGAATGACAGTCCAAATCCAAGTAACAGAACTTGTATATAAGTCGATTTTGCTCTCGATTCGATTAGACAAATTGCATCTACAAGAGGTTACCATGTATGCGGTACACATTAGTTAACACATCTAGATTGAAACTATAACGACAAATTTCAAGTTCTATATATGACAACAACGAATTGGTTTCTACTATTTTTTGTTTCCAACAACTTAAATTCTACCCCATCTTCACAAGTGTCATAGTTTGTTTGATATAAATGTCAATCTGTTGAGTTATATTCTGAGTTTGTGTATGTTATTTAACTAAGTAAAAAGAGTTTGATGCAAAGATCGAATCACTCCCAACCTTTGTTATTCCAGCACAAATTAATAGATAAAAATGATTCAAATCTACAAATTTCATGGTGTTAAAAGTTAAAGATGATTGATACAATGCATAAAATAAAATTGCATACGGTGTCATGTGTTTTCATAATCAAATCTGCAAGTTCAAACTCAAATTTGAGCTGTAGTGTTCTTGTACTTTTCTTTGTAAATTAGGAGATTGTCGAAATCTTAGTTTTTGTGCAAAACACTATAATACTCTCGTTTCTTGCCCAATTTACCGTGCACTAAGAATTGCAGTAGAGATTCGATTTGGTAAGCCCTACATCGGTGAACTCACACTTATTCGAACTTGAAGTTCCACATAAGATAATGCGATGTGCCCTTGGTCTCGTATGTTTCCATTTTGAAAAAATTGATATTTATTTAGCTTGATTGTTGCGATGACTATGCAATAGTTTAATTAAAAATATAAGTTAATTCGAACACTTTCGACATTCCTGGTCGAAGTTTTTGTTACAGTGGGCACATAGACTCTAAGAAGATGTTTGGTGAGTCTCGACATTCCTTATTTCATCCCTTATCAAAATCTAAGACAACTTAATATAATTCACAAAACAACATTACACTCACGTAGTCTCATATGTGTTTTCTCTATCCAATCAGTTTTTGTTTACGATCAAATTTAAGTCAAAGCTTTATTTTGGTGAACATTATTAAATAACAATCCAAATCCAAGTAACCGAACTTGTACATAAGTTGATTTTGCTCTCGATTCGATTAGACATATTGGTTATATACAAGAGGTTAGCATGTATGCAATCCACATTAGTTAACACATCTAGATTGAAACTATGACGAGAAATTTGAAGTTCTATATAAGACAACAATGAATTGGTCTCTCCTATTTTTTGTTTCCACCAATTTAAATTCTACCTCATCTTAACGAGTGTCATAGTTTGTTTGATATAAATGTCAATATGTTGAGTCATATTATGAGTTTGTGTATCTTATTTAACTAATTAAAAAGAGTTTGATGCAAAGACTGAATCACTCCCAACCTTTGTTATTCCACCACAAATTAATACTTAAAAATGATTCAAATCTACATATTTCATGGGGTTAAAAGTTAAAGATGATGGATACAATGTGTAAAATAAACTTGCATATGGTGTCATGTGTTTTCATAATCAAATCTACAAGTTCAAACTCAAATTTGAGCTATAGTGTTCTTGTACTTTTCTTTGTAAATTAGGAGATCGTCGAAATCTAGTTTTTTGTGCAAAATATTATAATACTCTCGTTTCTTGCCCAATTTACCGTGCACTACGAATTGTAGTAGAGGTTCGCTTTGGTGAGCCCTACATCGGTCAACTCACACTTATTCAAACTCGAAGTTCCACATATAAGATAATACTCTATGTGCCCTTGGTCTCGTATGTTTCGATTTTGAAAGAATTAACTTTTATTCAGCTTAATTGTTTTGATGACTTGCAATAGTTTAACTAAAAATATAAGTTAATTCAGACACTTTGCACAGTCTTGGTCGATCTCTTTACATCAGCTCATTAAGATTTTGTTAATGTGGACACAAAGACTCTAAGAAGATGTTTGGTGAGTCCCGACATTCCTTATTTCATCCCTTATCAAAACATAAGACAACTTAACGTAATTCACAAAACAACATTACAGTCACATAGTCCCATATGTATTTTCTCTATCCAATCAATTTCCATTTACGATCAAATTTAAGTCAAAGTATTTTTTGTGTAGGTTAGACATTGAATGACAGTCCAAATCCAAGTAACAGAACTTGTATATAAGTCGATTTTGCTCTCGATTCGATTAGACAAATTGCATCTACAAGAGGTTACCATGTATGCGGTACACATTAGTTAACACATCTAGATTGAAACTATAACGACAAATTTCAAGTTCTATATATGACAACAACGAATTGGTTTCTACTATTTTTTGTTTCCAACAACTTAAATTCTACCTCATCTTCACAAGTGTCATAGTTTGTTTGATATAAATGTCAATCTGTTGAGTTATATTCTGAGTTTGTGTATGTTATTTAACTAAGTAAAAAGAGTTTGATGCAAAGATCGAATCACTCCCAACCTTTGTTATTCCAGCACAAATTAATAGATAAAAATGATTCAAATCTACAAATTTCATGGTGTTAAAAGTTAAAGATGATTGATACAATGCATAAAATAAAATTGCATACGGTGTCATGTGTTTTCATAATCAAATCTGCAAGTTCAAACTCAAATTTGAGCTGTAGTGTTCTTGTACTTTTCTTTGTAAATTAGGAGATCGTCGAAATCTTAGTTTTTGTGCAAAACACTATAATACTCTCGTTTCTTGCCCAATTTACCGTGCACTAAGAATTGCAGTAGAGATTCGCTTTGGTAAGCCCTACATCGGTGAACTCACACTTATTCGAACTTGAAGTTCCACATAAGATAATGCGATGTGCCCTTGGTCTCGTATGTTTCCATTTTGAAAAAATTGATATTTATTTAGCTTGATTGTTGCGATGACTATGCAATAGTTTAATTAAAAATATAAGTTAATTCAAACACTTTCGATATTCCTGGTCGAAGTTTTTGTTAAAGTGGGCACAAAAACTCTAAGAAGATGATTGGTGAGTCCCGATATTCCTTATTTCATCCCATATCAAAACTTAAGACAACTTAATATAATTCACAACACAACGTTACATTCACGTAGTCACATATGTGTTTTCTCTATCCAATCAATGTTCGTTTACGATCAAATTTAAGTCAAAGCATAATTTTTGAGTAGGTTAGACATTGAATGAGAGTCCGAACCCAAGTAACCAAACTTGTGCATAATTTGAATTCCCTCTTGATTCGATTAGACATATTGTTTTATAAGAGGTTAGCATGTATGCAGTCCACATTAGTTAACACATCTGCATTAAAACTATAATGACAAATTTGAAGTTCTATATAAGACAACAATGAATTGGTCTCTCCTATTTTTTATTTCCAGCAATTTAAATTCTACCTCGTCTTAACAAGTGCCATAGTTTGTTTAATATAACTGTCAATTTGTTGTGTCGAATTTTGAGTTTGTGTATGTTATTTAACTAATTAAAAAGAGTTTGATGCAAAGATTTAATCGCTCCCAACATTTGTTATTCCACCACAAATTAATAGCTAAAGATGATTGATACAATGCATAAAATAAACTTGCATTTGGTGTCATGTGTTTTCATAATCAAATCTACAAGTTCAAACTCAAATTTGAGCTATAGTGTTCTGGTATATCTCTATCTAAATTAAGAGATCGTCGAAATCCAAGTTTGAGTGAAGAAACACTATAATACTCTCGCTTCTTATCTAATTTTACCGTGCAGTAAGAATTGTATTAGAGGTTTGCTTTAGTGAGCCCTGCATCAGTCAACTCACATTTATTGAAACTTGAAGTTCCGCATAAGATAAAATTATGTGCCCTTGGTATCGTATGTTTCCATTTTGAGAAAATGGATATTTATTCAGCTTAATTGTTGTGATGACTATGCAATAGTTTAATTAAATATATGAGTTAATTCAAACACCTTCCACATTGTTGGTTGAAGTTTTTACATGGCTCATTAAGTTTATGTTAAAGTGGGCGCAAAGACTCTAAGAAGATGTTTGGTGTGTCCCGATATTCCTTATTTCATCCCATATCAAAACCTAAGACAACTTAATATAATTCACAACACAACGTTGCATTCACGTAGTCTCATATTTGTTTTCTCTATCCAATCAATGTTTGTTTACAATCAAATTTAAGTCAAAGCATTATTTTTGTGTAGGTTAGACATTGAATGAGAATCCGAACCCAAGTAAACAAACTTGTACATAAGTTGAATTCCCTCTTGATTCGATTAGACATATTGGTTTTATAAGAGGTTAGTATGTATGCAGTCCACATTAGTTAACACATCTGCATTGAAACTATAATGACAAATTTGAAGTTCTATATAAGACAACAATGAATTGGTCTCTCTTATTTTTTGTTTCCAACAATTTAAATTCTACCTCGTCTTAACAAGTGCCATAGTTTGTTTAATATAACTGTCAATTTGTTGAGTCGAATTTTGATTTTGTGTATGTTATTTAACTAATTAAAAAGAGCTTGATGCAAAGATTGAATTGCTCCCAACATTTGTTATTCCACCACAAATTAATAGTTAAAGATGATTGATACAATACATAAAATAAACTTGCATATGGTGTCATGTGTTTTCATAATCAAATCTACAAGTTCACACTCAAATTTGAGCTATAGTGTTCTTGTATATCTCTATCTAAATTAGAAGATCGTGGAAATCCAAGTTTGTGTGAAAAAACACTATAATACTCTCGCTTGTTGCCCAATTTTACCGTGCACTAAGAATTGTAGTAGAGGTTTGCTTTGGTGAGCCCTGTATCTGACACTCACACTTATTCAAACTTGAAGTTCCACATAAGATAAAATTATGTGCCCTTGGTATCGTATGTTTCCATTTTGAGAAAATAGATATTTATTCAGCTTAATTGTTGTGATGACTATGCAATAGTTTAATTAAATATATGAGTTAATTCAAACACCTTCCACATTGTTGGTTGAAGTTTTTACATAGCTCATTAAGTTTATGTTAAAGTGGGAACAAAAACTCTAAGAAGATGTTTGGTGAGTCCCGATATTCCTTATTTCATCCCATATCAAAACCTAAGACAACTTAATATAATTCACAACACAACGTTACATTCACGTAGTCTCATATGTGTTTTCTCTATCCAATCAATGTTCGTTTACGATCAAATTTAAGTCAAAGCATTATTTTTGTGTAGTAACACATTGAATGAGAGTCCGAATCCAAGTAACCGAACATGTACATATGTTGATTTCGCTCTCGATTCGATTAGACATATTGGTTCTACAAGAGGTTAGCATGTCTGCAGTCCACATTAGTCAACACATCTGCATTGAAACTATAATGACAAATTTGAAGTTCTATATAAGGCAACAATGAATTGGTCTCTCCTATTTTTTATTTCCAACATTTTAAAGTGTACCTCATCTTAACAAGTGTCATAGTTTGTGCGATATAAATGTCAATCTGTAGAGTCGAATTCTGAGTTTGTGTATGTTATTTAACTAATTAAAAAGAGTTTGATACAAAGATTGAAACACTCCCAACCTTTGTTATTCCACCAAAAACTAATAGTTAAAAATAATTCAAATCTACATATTTCATGGCGTTAAAAAGTTAAAGATGATTGATACAATGCATAAAATAAACTTGCATTTGGTGTCATGTGTTTTCATAATCAAATCTACAAGTTCAAACTCAAATTTGAGCTATAGTGTTCTTCTGTATCTCTATCTAAATTAGAAAATCGTTGAAATCCAAGTTTGTGTGAAAAAACAAACTTATATGAAAAGTGTTTGAATTAAGTTTCTATGTAAAAACTTCGACCAACAATGTGAAAAGTGTTTGAATTAACTTATATATTTAGTTAAACTATTGCGTAGTCATCACAACAATTAAGCTGAATAAATATCTATTTTGTCAAAATGGAAACAAACGATGCTAAGGGCACATAATTTTATCTTATGTGGAACTTCAAGTTTCAATAAATGTGAGTTGACTGATGCAGGGCTCACCAAAGCAAACCTCTAAACAATTCTTACTGCACGGTAAAATTAGATAAGAAGCGAGAGTATTATAGTGTTTTTTCACACAAACTTCGATTTCAACGATCTTCTAATTTAGATAGAGATATACAAGAACACTATAGCTCAAATTTGAGTTTGAACTTGTAGATTTGATTATGAAAACATATGACACCAAATGCAAGTTTATTTTATGCATTGTATCAATCATATTTAACTATTAATTTGTGGTGGAATAACAAATGTTGGGAGCGATTCAATCTTTGCATCAAACTCTTTTTAATTAGTTAAATAACATACACAAACTCAAAATTCGACTCAACAAATTGACAGTTATATTAAACAAACTATGGCACTTGTTAAGACGAGGTAGAATTTAAATTGCTGGAAACAAACAATAAGAGAGACCAATTCATTGTTGTCTTATATAGAACTTCAAATTTGTCATTATAGTTTCAATGCTGATGTGTTAACTAATGTGGACTGCATACATACTAACCTCTTATAAAGCCAATATGTCTAATCGAATCAAGAGGGAATTCAATTTATGTACAAGTTTGGTTACTTGGGTTCGGATTCTCATTCAATGTCTAACTTACACAAAAATAATGCTTTGACTTAAATTTGATCGTAAACGAACATTGATTGGATAGAGAAAACACATATGAGACTACATGAATGCAACGTTGTGTTGTGAATTATATTAAGTTGTCTTAAGTTTTGATATGGGATGAAATAAGGAATATCGGACTCACCAAACATCTTCTTAGAGTCTTTGTGCCCACTTTAACATAAACTTAATGAGTTATGTAAAAACTTCAACCAACAATGTGGAAGGTGTTTGAATTAACTCATATATTTAATTAAACTATTGCATAGTCATCACAACAATTAAGCTGAATAAATATCTATTTTCTCAAAATGGAAACATACGATACCAGGGCACATAATTTTATCTTATGTGGAACTTCAAGTTTCAATAAATGTGAGTTGATTGATGCAGGGCTCACCAAAGCAAACCTCTAATACAATTCTTACTGCATGGTAAAATTAGATAAGAAGCGAGAGTATTATAGTGTTTTTTCACACAAACTTGGATTTCAACGATCTTCTAATTTAGATAGAGATATACAAGAACACTATAGCTCAAATTTGAGTTTGAACTTGGATTTGATTATGAAAACACATGACACCATATGCAAGTTTATTTTATGCATTGTATCAATCATCTTTAACTTTTAACGCCATGAAATATGTAGATTTGAATCATTTTTAACTATTAGTTTTTGGTGGAATAACAAAGGTTAGGAGTGTTTCAATCTTTGGATCAAACTCTTTCTAATTAGTTAAATAACATGCACAAACTCAGAATTCGACTCTACAGATGACATTAATCGCACAAACTTGACACTTGTTAAGATGAGGTACAATTTAAAATATTGGAAACAAAAAAAGGAGAGACCAATCATTGTTGTCTTATATAGAACTTCAAATTTGTCATTATAGTTTTAATGCAGATGTGTTGACTAATGTGGACTGCAGACATGCTAACCTCTTGTAGAACCAATATGTCTAATCGAATCGAGAGCGAAAATCAACATATGTACATGTTCGGTTACTTGGATTCGGACTCTCATTCAATGTCTAACCTAGACAAAAAATATCTTTGACTTAAATTTGATCGTAAACGAACATTGATGGATAGAGAAAACACATATGAGAATTAACAGAAACTTAATGAGCTATGTAAAAACTTCGACCAAAATGTGAAAGTGTTTTGAATAACCTATGCATAGTCATCACAAAATTAAGCTGAATAAATATCTATTTTTGTCAAAATGAAACAAACGATACCAAGGGCACATAATTTTATCTTATGTGGAACTTCAGGTTTGAATAAGTGTGAGTTGACCGATGCAGGGCTCACAAAAGCAAACCTTTACTACAACTCTTAGTGCACGGTAAATTAGGCAAGAAGCGAGAGTATTAAAGTATTTTTTCAATAAACTTTGATTGCGACGATCTCCTAATTTACATTATAATGTACAAGAACACTATAGCTCAAATTTGAGTTTGTACTTGTAGATTTCATTATGAAAACACATGACACCATATGCAAGTTTATTTTATGCATTATATCAATCATCTTTACTTTTAACGGCATGAAATATGTAGATTTGAATCATTTTTAACTATTAGTTTTTGGTGGAATAACAAAGGTTGGGAGTGATTCAATCTTTGCATCAAACTTCTTTTTAATTAGTTAAATGACATACACAAAATCAAAATTCGACTCAACAAAATTACAGTTATATAAACAAACTATGACACTTGTTAAGACGAGGTAGAATTTAAATTGCTGGAAACAAAAAAAGGAGAGACCAATTCATTGTTGTCTTATATAGAACTTCAAATTTGTCATTAAGTTTCATTGTAGATGTGTTAACTAATGTGGACTGCATACATTAGCACCTCTTATAGAACAATATGTCTAATCGAATCAAGAGGGAGTTCAACTTATGTACAAGTTTGGTTACTGGATTTGGATTCTCATTCAATGTCTAACCTACACAAAAATAAGCTTTGACTTAAATTTGATCGTAAACGAACATTGATTGGATAGAGAAATACATATGAGACTACGTGAATGTAACGTTTGTTTTGTAAATTATATTAACTTGTCTTAGGTTTTGATATGGGATGAAATAAGGAATATCGGGACTCACCAAACATCTTTTAGAGTCTTTGTGCCCACTTTAACAGAAACTTAATTAGCTATGTAAAAACTTCGACCAACAATGTGGAAAGTGTTTGAATTAACTTATATATTTAATTAAACTATTGCATAGTCATCACAACAATTAAGCTGAATAAATATCTATTTTGTCAAAATGGAAACATACGATACAAAGGGCACATAATTTTATCTTATGTGGAACCTTCAAGTTTCAATAAATGTGAGTTGACCGATGCAGGTCTCCACCAAAGCAAACCTCTAATACAATTCTTAGTGCATGGTAAAATTAGATAAGAAGTGAGAGCATTATAGTGTTTTTTCACACAAATTTGGATTGCGACGATCTCCTAATTTACATAGAAATATACAAGAACACTATAGCTCAAATTTGAGTTTGAACTTGTACATTCATTACGAAAAAACATGACACCATATGCAAGTTTATTTTATGCATTGTATCAATCATCTTTAACTATTAATTTGTGTGGAATAACAAAGGTTGGAGTGATTCAATCTTTGCATCAAACTCTTTTTAATTAGTTAAATAACATACACAAACTCAAATTCGACTCAACAAATTGACAGTTATATTAAACAAACTATGGCACTTGTTAGACGAGATAGAATTTAAGATGCTGGAAATAAAAAATAGGAGAGACTAATTCATTGTTATCTTATATAGAACTTCAAATTGTCATTATAGCTTCAATGCAGATGTGTTAACTAATGTGGACTGCATACATGCTAAACCTCTTATAGAACCAATATGTCTAATCGAATCAAGAGGGAGTTCAACTGATGTACAAGTTCGGTTACTGGATTCTGATTGTCATTCAATGTCTAACCTAAACAAAAATAATGCTTTGACTTACATTTGATCGTAAATGAACATGATTGGATAGAGAAAACACATATGAGCCTACGTGAATGTAACGTTGTTTTGTGAATTATATTAAGTTGTCTTAGGTTTTGAATATGGGATGAAATAAGGAATCGGACCACCAAACATCTTCTTAGAGTTTTTTGTTCCCACTTTAACAGAAACTTAATGTGCCATGTAAAAACTCGACCAACAATATGAAAAGTGTTTGAATTAACTTATATATTTTATTAAAACTATTGCATAGTCATCACAACAATTAAGCTGAATAAATATCTATTTTCTCAAAATGGAAACATACGATACCAAGGGACATAATTTTATCTTATGTGGAACTTCAAGTTTGAATAAGTGTGAGTTGACCGATGCAGGGCTCACCAAAGCAAACCTCTAGTACAATTCTTAGTGCACGGTTAAATTGGGCAAAAAGCGAGAGTATTATAGTGTTTTTAACACAAACTTGGATTGCGACAATCTCCTAATTTACATACAAATGTACAAGAACACTATAGATCAAATTTTAGTTCGAACTTGTAGATTTGATTATGAAAACACATGACACCATATGCAAGTTTATTTTATACACTGTATCAATCATCTTTAACTTTTAACACCATGAAATATGTAGATTTGAATCATTTTTAACTATTAATTGTGGTGGAATAATGACTATGCAATAGTTTAATTAAAAATATAAGTTAATTCAGACACTTTCCACATTCATGGTTGAAGTTTTACATCAGCTATTTATGTTTTCTGTTAAAGTGGGCACAAAGACTCTGAGATGATATTTGGTGAGTCCAGACATTCCTTATTTCATCCCATATCAAAACCTAAGACAACTTAATATAATTCACAAAACAACGTTATATTCATGTAGTGTCATATGTGTTTTCTCTATCCAATCAATGTTCGTTTACGATCAAATTTAAGTCAAAGTGCTATTTTTGTGTAGGTTAGACATTGAATGAATTCAATGACAATCTGAATCTAAGTAACTGAACTTGTACATAAGTTGATTTCCCTTTCGATTTGATAAGACATATTGGTTCTACAAGAGGTTAGCATGTATGTAGTCCACATTAGTTAACACATCCAGATTGAAACTATAACGACAAATTTAAGGTTCTATATAAGACAACAACGAATTGGTGTCTCCGATTTAATAGTTTGATTCAAAAGATTGAATCACTTCCAACCTTTGTTATTCCACCACAAAGTTAATCATTAAAATGATTCAAATCTACATATTTTCATGGGGTTAAAAGTTAAAGATAATTGATACAATGCATAAAACAAACTTGCATATGGTGTCATGTGTTTTCATAATCTAATGTAGTTCAAACTCAAATTTGAGCTATAGTGTTCTTGGACTTTTCTTTGTAAATTAGGAGATCGTCGCAATCCAAGTTTGTGTGTAGAACACTATAATACTCTTGCTTCTTGCCGAGTTTTATCATGCACTAATAATTATAGTAGAGGTTCGCTTTGGTGAGCCCTGCATCAGTCAACTCATACTTATTCAAGCTTGATGTTCCACATAAGACAATAGAATGGTGCCCTTGGTCTTGTATGTTCCATTTTGAAAAAAAATTAATATTTATTCAGCTTAATTGTTGTGATGACTAGGCAATAGTTTAATTAAAAATATATGTTTTCAGACACTTTCCACATCCCTGGTTAAAAGTTTTTATATTAGCTAATTATGTTTTTGTTAAAGTGGGCACAAACACTCTAAGAAGATGTTTGGTGAGTCCCGACATTCCTATTTCATCCATATCAAAACCTAAGACAACTTAATATAATTCACAAAACAACATTACATTCACGTAGTCCCATATGCGGTTTCTCAATCCAATCAATGTTCATTTACGATCAAATTTAAGTCAAAGTGTTATTTTTATGTAGTTAGACATTGAACGACTTTATTGACATCCGAATCCAAGTAACCGAAGTTGTACATAAGTTGATTTCGCTCTCGATTGATAAGACATATTGGTTCTATAAGAGGTTAGAATATATGTAGTCCACATTAGTTAACACATCCAGATTCAAACTATAACGACAAATTTGAGGTCTATATAAAACAACAACGAATTGGTGTCTCCTATTTATAGTTTGATTCAAATATTGAATCACTTCCAACCTTTGTTATTCCGCCACAAATTAATAGTTAAAAATAATTCAAATTTACATATTTCAGGGGTTGAAAGTTAAAGATGATTGATACAATACATAAAATAAACTTGCATATGGTGTCATCTGTTTTCATAATCAAATCTACAAGTTCAAACTCAAATTTGAGCTATAGTGTTCTTGGACTTTTCTTTGTAAATTAGGAGATCGTTTCAATCCAAGTTTGTGTGCAGAACACTATAATACTCTCGCTTCTTGCCCAATTTTATCATGCACTAATAATTATAGTAGAGGTTCGCTTTGGTGAGCCCTGCATCAGTCAACTCACACTTATTCAAACTTGATGTTCCACATAAGACAATAGTATGTACCCTTGGTCTTGTATGTTTCCATTTGAAAAAAATTGATATTTATTCAGCTTAATTATTGTGATGACTAGGCAATAGTTTAATTAAAAATATATGTTAATTCAGACACTTTCCACATTTCTAGTTAAAGTTTTTACATCACCTAATTAAGTTTCTGTTAAAGTGGGCACAAAGACTCTAAGAATATGTTTGGTGAGTCCCGGCATTCCTTATTCATCCCATATCAAAATCTAAGACAACTTAATATAATTCACAAAACAACGTTATATTCACGTTGTCTCATATGTGTTTTCTCTATCCAATCAATGTTCGTTTACGATCAAATTTAAGTCAAAGTGCTAATTTTGTGTAGGTTAGACATTGAATGAATTCAATGAAATCTGAATCTAAGTAACTGAACTTGTACATAAGTTGATTTCCCTTTCGATTTGATAAGCCGTATGGGTCTACAAGAGGTTAGCATGTATGTATTCCACATTAGTAAACACCCTTAGCATAAAACTATAATGAGAAATTTGAGGTTCTATATAAGACAACAACGAATTGGTGTCTCCTATTTAATAGTTTGATTCAAATATTCAATCACGTCCAACCTTTGTTATTCCACCACAAATTAATAGTTAAAAATAAATTTAAATTTACATATTTCAGGGGTTGAAAGTTAAAGATGATTGATACAATGCATAAATTAAACTTGCATATGGTGTCATGTGTTTTCATAATCAATTCTACAAGTTCAAACTCAAATTTGAGCTATAGTGATTCTTGGACTTTTCTTTGTAAATTAGGAGATTGTCACAATCCAAGTTTGTGTGCAGAACACTATAATACTCTCGTTTCTTGCCCATTTTACCGTGCACTAAGAATTGTTGTAGAGTTTCTTTGGTGAGCCCTGCTTGGTGGTCAACTCACACTTATTCAAACTTGAAGTTCCACATAAGATAATACTATGTGCCCTTAGTCTCGTATGTTCCATTTTGAAAAAAATGATATTTATTCAGCTTAATTGTTGATGACTATGCAATTGTTTAATTAAAAATATAAGTAAATTCAGACACTTTCCACATTGCTGGTCGATGTTTTTACATCAGCTCATTAAGTTTCTATTAAAGTTAGCACAAAGGATCTAAGACATTGTTTGGTGAGTCCCGACATTCCTTATTTCATCCCATATCAAAACCTAAGACAACTTAATATAATTCACAAAACAACATTACATTTACGTAGTCCCATATGCGGTTTCTCAATCCAATCAATGTTCGTTTACGATCAAATTTAAGTTAAAGTGTTATTTTGTGTAGGTTAGACATTGAATGACTTCATTGACAATCCGAATCCAAGTAACAAACTTGTACATAAGTTGATCTCGCTCTCGATTTGATAAGACATATTGGTTCTACAAGAGATTAGCATGTATGTAGTCCACATTACTTAACACATCCAGATTGAAATTATAACGACAAATTGAGTTCTATATAAGACAACAATGAATTGGTCTCTCCTATTTTTTGTTTGCAACAATTTAAATTTTACCTCATCTTAACAAGTGTCATAGTTTGTTTAATAAAATGTAATCGTGGGGTTGAATTCTGAGTTTGTGTATGTTATTTAACTAGTTAAAAAGAGTTTGAATTCAAAGATTGAATCACTTCCAACCTTTGTTATTCCACCCACAAGTTAATCGTTAAAAATGATTTCAATCTAA
>JAGSPU010001076.1:0-15923 GCA_019321725.1 Paulownia fortunei
ATGATGTTCATTAGGTGCAGAAGGAAGAGAAGCTTTTCGGTTTCGTAGGAGGTCAGCATCATTTGCTTACGAAAAGGCTAATGGAATTAGACCCAGGAGCCCTTCTCCTCACGACCTGTGAGATTTGAGAATGCTTCATTTTTCATGAGCCAGTGCTTTAAAATGATATCCATCGGAATCTTCTGTTTATTTCTGGTTGAGGATGTGCGAAAGTGTTTGTTGGTTGTGTGTAATTAGCTCTGTATATATGTTGGCTATGTAGCTTGTATCCAAGTGTTGTTAAAGAGAATTGAGGCTGGTTTTGAAGCTAGACTCTTAAAGTCTGTATGGCCACTGTGCTCTGCCCTCTGCATATATGATTTCTGATCTCTCTCTCTCTCTCTCTCTCTCTCTCATGTAAGCACAGACACTGTATTCATGACAATAAGAAGTGTATTAGGGAACATAGGCTTTCTGATCAGCATAAATAAGAAGTGGATTGGGGAACATGGGCTTTCTGATCAGCATAAATAATCTCTCATAATCAGCATCAGCAACCTGGCCCTATTATGATAAAACAGACTTTCTGATGGTAATGGAGTATTATGTCGTCGTACTAAAATGTATGCTTGGCGTTCAATTATTTGAATTTAAAATTGTACAAGGTTAAGTTCGAGCAATTGCCACTATATAGACTAATACTCTTTTTCATCAACAATTTTTTACATTTTTTATGACGATCGTTATCTTTTCAAAGTAGTATTATACTTGACAATCAAACTCGTAACTTTGGCTCTATAGGATTAGGCCTATTATGTTGAGCTGATAGCAAAAGTGTAACTTAAATGCTTAAAGCTGTTAGCACCCGCACAAGCCGATATAGTTTGTGATCTTAACTTTTCAAGAAATCTTAACTCTGTTATCATCATCTTTTATTATCAGTGACTGATAAACAGTACCAATGGAACTGTGGTTCTACAACTGTTCTAAACGAGTATAGTTACCTCTCTTCTGCTACGACGGATGGCTGTACATTTAGCTAATCCTGTCTTTGTAATAAATTATTTAGTAAGAACAAGACATATGGTTAAGGAAGGAAATCAACAAATTCTGGGTGTCCAGATGGAAGAATAGCATTTCCAAGTACTTGGGAATACCAGAAATGTTTGGGACATCAAAGAGGGAGATATTTGCTGATACTGAAGAGGGTCTGGAAGCGTGTTCAAGGTTGGGTGGAAAGAAAAATCAAGATCTCTAAGTGGAAGTAGATTCTCATTAAGGCAGTTTTACGGGCCATACCAACAATCCAGATGAGCGAAGATAACGGGTAAAAATTTTCATAATGACATAAGGGTTCACTATTAATCAACACAATATAATAAATCAATTTATTATATAATAGTGAATGATTAATTAAATAATTAAATTAAGACAAGAATTTAACAAATAAATGCTTAATGAAGCACAAACATTAATACAAATATCAGTTAGTAAAATGTTTATTTTACTTCGTAATTTATTAAGTAAAGATTACAAGCAATGGTAAAATAGTTAGTTATTTACTAACTTATAGAATAGCTAAAAAAATCAATTACTAAGAATTTGTATTACATCTGTATAATTACATATATATGTATAATTTTTGTTGAATAGCTTACTATATGTCCTATACATATGGAAAAGTTAATACTCTATTTTGGTTATAAAAAAAAGTTATAATTTTAAGAGAAGAGAAGCCTGGAGTTGGGGCCATAAAACTTGCTTGCTCCGTATGGAGTGGAGTTCCTTGAGTGCTAGCTGCACAGGCTCGGTTCCTTCGTCTCAAGTCAAGTTCAATTTACCTCTTCAATTTACTTTTTAATTAACTTTTAATTAAGATCGATCTTTTGTTCAAGAATCAACAGCTAAGGAAGAGCAGACGCTTTACGATTAGCTTCCCAAACAAAAACCGATGAGTCTGGACTTGCCAATTGATCCTTTAGTTTTATTTGAAACCTAAAAATTATATTGAAGTTATTTATAAGTAGTAATTGAATGTTATAGATATTAATTATTATTAAATAGATAGAACTAAATTGTGCCATAATTATGAACTAAATGTATTACGTGGAGTTATGCATATAAAATAATTTTGGCATAATTTAAAAGTAAGTACAGTTATAGACAAAAGACTATGCAAGTATAAGTCTTATTTTTTTACTCAAAAAAATCATATATGTTCATTTTTACCCGTAGGTTTATAAATCACTTATTGGTTTCTGCATTTCTTGGACTGTAACTTTAACAGAATATATGATATACTCTTGGATAAAAAGAGAAAAAGGGAGAACAAGGAAAAAAAAAGGGAAATAGGGAAATAAAAAGGGAGAAGTAAAAGAAAACAAAGAAAAACGGTGGAAAATGGAAATGGGAAGGGAAAAATAAAAAGATAAATCCTATGTTAGTTTTTTAAAGAAAAATTCAAAACAATGACTAAATATGTAATTTTTTTAAAAATATTAGGACTAAACTTGCTGGTCCGTATAGCGCAAAATTATATACATACACCCCTTATAATATGGGACCAAAAGTATATTTTCGCATACTGAAATTATTTGATAATTCGCATTGTGTATTCATTAGGTTAAATGGGATGGGATCTAGAGTTTAATAGATTTTGAATCTTGCTTAGTAAGCAGAGTGTTCACAACTCAAATTCTTTTTTGAAAACTGGTATTATAGACGTTAAGTATATAAATAATTTATTTAATTCTTGTAGATATAAAATGGAAGAAAAAAACTGAAATGAAATACTCAAAGCCAAGGCGCAATTCGTTGTATGCGTGGAAGTTGCATTTTGAAGGCTATGAAGGTGATTGAAGCTGGACCGATGGCGAGTTGGAAATTGTCAATGTATATCCATTCGGGGAGAGAAATGGATTCCTAGACAGAGCACATTCCAAATCTTGACCCCTCCAGCTCCAGAACTTGCAAACTAATAGAAAAGTTTTTGCCTACAAGGAAGAATTTGGTTCACAGGCATGCGGGAAATGAAGATAGTTGCCCAGTGTGCAGGGAAAAGGAAGAGTGAGCTATAAAACAATTGGGTGTGTTGGGATCACCTTTCACGCCCATTTAAATTCAGGGGTGCGCCCAAACCCGATTATTCCAGTTCCAACGACATTATATGCACCATGAGCAAGGGCAAATTGAACAGCAAACAAAGACTATTGTCAAGGATTCAATTCAATAAAACCAATGGTTGAAACTTTTAAATAGAATGTCTCTCTCCTTTTCCAGTCAAGAATAGCAGAACTGTAACAACATTTGGTCTGAGTAACAAAATGGGAACAGATGTCTAACCAAGACAACACTAGACAAAACAAAATCAACTACTGAAAGTATTACAGACTCTTTAATCAATCTTCCTCCTCAGCCTCATTCTCAGCAATGTTGAAGTACCTCAATTCATAGATACTTCTATCTTTGTTGGAAGCTATCACCCGGAGCCAATCACGCACATTGTTCTTCTTGAGATATTTCTTTGTTAAGTACTTCAAGTACCTGCATACCACAAGCAAAGAACACATCAAAATGACCAGAATAAATGAAGATAACAAACAAGTGGATCAAAAGGCAGCACCAATCTTAGAGAAGAGCAAACAACTGCAATGTCAGAATATTCAGCAATGCACGGGCAAACAAGTCTATTCAAACCTCATGGAAGTGCTGCCCAGCATTATTAGGGAAGGCAAAAAACATTTCAAGCTCATGTACAACCTATGTAGGGACAGGAATAGTTTGGTAACTGCTCAGGTAATTTTGGTCTAGGGTAGTTCAGGGCATATATCAGAGACATGGGAGAGTGAATTCACAAACCAAGCTGACCTGCACTTGAGGTACCCAAAGGTTTGTGCTGACCTGCACTTATAAGAGGTACCCAAAAATAGATGGTCTGAGTCGAATTTGGTTTATTGAATATTATTTTCTATCTTGGAGTCATGGCTTTCTTGTACCCCATCTCCACACATCATATGCATCCTAGTGCAAGAATGCATTCCAGAACAGGATGCCAAAATGTGTTCATTGTAGTGGCATTCTGTTCCAGAATGCATTCCTGATAGCTTATGAACTTCCATAATGCAATGAAAACTACATTCGAACTGTCATTCATTCTGAGAAAAAATTGCATAAAAAATTATTTTTGAACTTGATGCAATGCGTTCCAGTAAGTAAGGCAAAACTATTTATACTTATTAAATTCTTTCTTTTATTATCAGCTACAAACTAGGTTGTGGTATTTTTTCAAGTTACTCATAATTGACCATAACTTCCTTTTATCCAACCAATCTGCCCATACCAAAAGGAGCAGCGTAAGACACCATCTCTCCCCCCACCCCTCCAAAAAAAAGACAAGAAAAGAAAATCAAGTCCGATAGCACCCTTATCAATGATTGGTATATATCTACAAGGCTTACATCAATAGCATCCACAACATATTCATGTTATGTTGATTTGTGTTAAATTGTTGTTATTGGTCTACAGCCTCTAATCTATTCAAGTCTCAACCTCACCAGCACATAATATTTTATGTCAAATTCCTTTGTTTCTTATTCAAAAGAGTATCATTTACTGTTTCTCATAACATACTGTCTTCAACCAGCACCGACACTTTTTAACCCATCCATTAGTAACATGATCCTACCCATTTTTAAGTTTAAGTTATTGCGAGTCAACCCGGAAGTGGGTCTGCAGGTTTTGAGTCATCTTGCCACACCAACGAGCCAACTCTTAACCAACTAAACACAGACAAGGGAAAACAAATTTAGAAACCACTAATTGAAGGACTAGTAATTTATTCTCAGGATTGTTAGAGATTGCCAACTGACATTCAACAACAATATAATGCCTATAACTAACAATTCTTGAGAAAAAAGAAAAAAACAGAACTAGACTCTTTAACAATCTAATCAAAGAAAATTGTTAAAATCTCATATTCACAAGCTCATATGAATCATACACACTAATTGAAGGACTTTTGAGTGGAAAACAAGTTTAGAAACCACTAATTGAAGGACTAGTAATTTATTCTCAGGATTGTTAGGGATTGCCAATTGACATTCAAGAACAATATAATGCCTATAACTAACAATTCTTGATAAAAAAAGAAAAAAACAGAACTAGACTCTTTAACGGTCTAATCAAATAAAATTTGTTAAAATCTCATATTCACAAGCTCATATGAATCATACACACCAAGAAAAAGGACTTTTGAGTGGAAAAGATTACAAAAATTTGCAAATTTCCAAAAATAATTACTTAACTTAGACCCGAAACTAATTTCAAATCCAATTTCTTTATATTCAGCAAAGGATACACGGACGTCTCAAAAATGGAGAACTAAAAATACCACTAACCCATTTTTACATACAATCTCTATTACTATTTCATGACAACATAATTCAAAATTCTTCAAGTAAGATAGTAAATAAGTTACAATTTTCCCGCCACCGAAATAAATGAAACCTATCAACAGGAAAAAAGAAACAGCAAAAGTGGACGAAGATAAAGTTACCGCTTGGAGAAGGCGGTGTCACTGGCAGTGACGGAAATCTTGGTCTTGTCGCGGGTGACGGTAACAGAGTCGCCAAGCGCCCCGGGCTTGCCGCCGACCTTGATGCGCTCCTGGAGGAATTTTTCCAGTGAGGCGATGTCCATGATCTTATCCTCAACCGGCTTCGCACAGTCAATCACGAACGTCGACACCTTCTTCTTCCCTCCCTTCTGGTCCCACCACTCCCTGCTCCTCCTTTACTCATCTCTGCCCTTTCAATGAAATTCTTCTTCCACCACCGAAAAAAGACAACTGCATTTTAGAAAAATAATAATAATAATAGTCAGTAACCAGACGGTAAGAACTGTACGGAGACTACGGCAGAGCAAGCGAGCTGACCTGTGAGGGGGAAGATAGAGCAGCGGCGAACAAGAACGGAAATGTACGAGTGTGGCGATAAGGGTTTTTACAGAGCGATATTTTTGTGGGTATGGGTCCGTGGGTCGTGATTTGGCCCAAACGTTGTAGATTCTGGATTGGGACGAAGGCAACATTGGGCCTTGCTGTTGTAGTTATTCACACTCTCTTTTGCACATGTTGTCTATGAAAATGGTATTAGATGGGAAAAGTGCCCAAGAACAAGCTTGGTGTAACACAATCATGGAGAAAGCATGGTAATAAAATTCTTCGAATTTTTTAAAATAATTTATATAAAATATAGTGTTTTCATAAAATATTAGAACTCCATGTATAACTTTCATAAAAAGTAAAGTGACTAAAGTTTTCTAAATTTTTTATTAATATGGAGATTTATTTCTAAATTTTATTCAGATTTTAGCAAGATTACATTATATTAGTTTTTTTTTTTTTTTTTCTCAATACATATATATAAGTTTACTAGATAACATAATTTCTAGTAACAATCTTTACATTTAAATGCAATATTTTTATAAAATAATTAGAAATTTTATAACAACATATTCCCCAATTTAATCGCGAATTTTATTGACAAATTTTGTTATGTAGACAAGATTTTATTGATTTTTTTATAATTTATTCTGAAATACCCAAATTACGAATTTTAAAAGTTGACGAATAATTCTTAAATTCCAAATTTATTACTACGGAGAAAAGTGCAAAAGTATAAAAACAATATCACTAAGGTATGCCAAGGATACCACCTTAACCAATTGAAGTGAAGTAAAAGATTATTTGGAAATTTCCTCCAAAAAGGAAAATTACAATAAGAGTTATAATCTTATACACCTATACTCAGCCATGTTCATAAGATTTCCAAACCTCTCACAAATTCTCTAACAGCATTCTAGCTCTTCAATATTTTTGACCTCATTTGAGCTCTAAAAATTTATTCACTTATTTGAGTATCGGAATACTTAGATTGATGTACTTTAAATTTTCTAATAATTGTTTTGTATTGTATGAGATTGGTAGGTTTAAAAAAAAAACATCGTGAATTAGTGTTCAATTGATTCATTCACCGCAAAGACTTATAAAGTTCATGGAATGAAACAATTTGATTTACCATAATGAAGTGAATGACAATTTTTACTTATACGGTACATAAGTCAATACTTAACCTTTTCTACTTATCTTACAAAAAATAAGATGTTTTACTATTTACTTTAAAACAAAATACAGGGATAAAACACATTTACTGTGTCTTGATTGTGTGATTTCTTCTTTATAGTCAGATCTCAAAGAAAACTACGGGTAATTAATATAGAGCTTTCCAAATATTCAATTTTTGTGCAAGATGGAACTACATGAAAAGTGAATGGTATATTAGGGACAACAGATACAGAAATAAAGTTGGTCTAAATCTTTTGACATGGGCTTCACTAAAAACATACTAACTATATAACTTAACAACAATTTCTTCTAAAAACTCGTTCTAGCATATTTATTATGAAAATGTGTTACCCAACAATAGGTTACAAACTGATGTAATAATTTCAAATTTGTGTTTTGTGGGAGTGTGGGACCCACTCTTGCCTTTATTGTAATCAACTATTAATTAATAATATTTATTATATTCAAATAAGTGTGAGACTCAAACATGTAACTATAGGATCTACACATGTGCCCATTATAATCAACAATTATAGTATTCAAGAGTTGAGGTTACTGAGATCAATTTCACTTTTTTAATTCCATTATTACTTTTTTTCATTCCGATATTAGAATTTATTTTAAGAAAAATTAGACAAATAATCATATTATTTTCTTGCTAGAGTCAAAAGTATTTATTATATAAGCGCATCACCAAATTTTCTTTAAGAATTTGCAGATATAAATAATAATCTGAAGCTTAGCCAATTTATTGCAACTAGTCACGTATCTAATCATACTTGATTCCCTACATGCCTCCTGCGGTAGGCATTATTCAACTCAAATAATTCAGTTTTATCAAGACAATACTAACTATTAATTTCAATACTTCTTTTTTGGTTTTCTGAGTAACCTAGCATTACGCCTACAACCATTAATTAAAATCATCAAATGGCGAACAAAAAATATTATCACAAGCCCTAGAGAGGCCGGATTAAGGCAAGAAAATCCTTAATCTCCTTAGCTTGTCTTCTTTAGCCTGGAAATCCTTTTAAGACCTCCTTGTTCAATTGCAGATTTTCCTTGAACAGGATTAAAAATACAGGCACAGTATCCATAAATTAAACCAAACACAATTCACAAAGCATCTCAAAATACAAACTAACTCGATGCTCTTATTCTCGAAATTGTTTCACAATACTGAAATCATAATGAGATATACAATTTCTGGTAAATTATCATGAAAAGTTGCAAATAATTCACTAAAACAAAGAACAAAAAGAAAATCTAGACACAGAACTCGTAGCATGCAACGAACCACAAAAACATGCTACAATTACAAAAAAATATCCTTTATAACCTAGGGACAAAAGCGGACTAACAAGACTAGTGCTTGCTTCATCCATTGTTCCTCATAGGTTATGGGGTACTTGTTGCCTCCATGTTGTACCTACAGCCCTTCTATTTCTTCTGAGAGTAAGTATCCAAAGGAAGAAACTTTGCATATCGATCTTCACTTTTGCTTGATTTATGGTCATAGTACTCAACCATTGCAGCTCCAGCCAATGCAGCTAGCGTAAGAGCTTGTGCGTGCAACCTGAATTTGATTCCCAGAAAGGTTGGGTAAAGAATGTGAAATTTAACAACATAAAAGAAGAAACAAACTATCTGCATGTTGTATGCATAAGGTTGCACACACACACATACAAAAAAATAAACATAAAGAAGTCTGCATGTGCTCGGACAAATGTAAAGAATAATATGCCTATGCATGTTAACATCTCGTCCCCTTTACAAGCATTAATTTACAGCCACAATCAAGAGCCTACCACTCAAAAAGTCCCAACAAGTTAATTTTTATGAGTTTGTAATCTGTCTTGTCATATAAACAAAAGAAAATTAGATTGCACTGACGAGATACATTAGTACTGATTCAAGACTTTCTAGTGTGTCCTCAAACTTCCATTTCAGAATCTTTCCACATAGTCTACCCTTTTGACATCAACAATTTAACAACAGCCCCAATGTTAAGCTTATATTTGGCTCATTTCTTAAATCTATGGGTTATGGGGATAAACATCACTTTTATCATGAATTTGTAGCACTTATGATGTCCACTATCAGATAATTAAACCACCCTGATACTAAAATGCTTATATAATGGCTTTCATCATAGAAAATTTATGATTGATAACATTCCCAACTTAGCCCTGACATCTTTTAACAAATTTTCATCACTTGACTAGAATTCATTGATTAAAGAACAACAGCTCCATTACATTGTAGAAAGCTTTAGTAATTGATAAGCCCCTCCATGGTTATACAAATTAATCACGATTTTGAACAACTATTAGGAAAACATCAAGAAGACTATCAGTAGATATCAAATTCATAATCATCAAATTCATTCAAGAAAAGGAAACGTGTACTAATTTTTACTGCAAACAAGCAGAATTTACGCTAGATAAAAAGTGGCTTTCTTTCGCTGTTCATAACAACCAGACTTTCATAACAACCAGACTTTCGACCAGGTATAATAAAAGGTTCTACAGTTATTTTGCAATTGTTATACCAGATTAAAGATCAATAAATGAGCATTTGACATGTCAAAAAAGAAAACGTGCAGAAAATCTGCAAACTGATCAACCAATGAATACTAGCAAAGCAAAAGATTGCAAGAAGAAAAAAATATTACCTAGCGTGAATGATCTTGACACTTGCCTTGCCAGGTTGGGACCAATTGTAAGCCAATGATCCAATTACACCGCTTGCCCACAACCCCACTTCAAAAATCAATATCATAAACAAAACCCATATCAAATAATCATCAACAAGTAGAAAATCAACGCCTCACAGGATAAAAAGAAAATAACTTAATTTGATTTCTGCAATAGAAAAACACAAACTCATACTATTAAATAACTCTAATCGACGTCAAAAAGGTAAATAATCATAACAAAAAATTGTGAATTCATCAAACAATTAGACGATTAAATTATGAAAGAGAGCAAGTAATAATTACCAACGGTGCGAAGCTTGTTTTCGACGACCCATTCTCTGATGGATTCAAACTTAGACTTGATGCTGGTAGACTCCGCCATCTCTTCTTCTTTTTTATTGGTTGAAATTCAACTCAAGGCAAAAAAGATGGAGAGATAATCTATATTGTGACTGAAACAGAGACAATGAAGAAAGTTTGCTTTTGTGGGTGAGAGAGAGAAGGCCATATAGATAACACACACACACACACACACACACACATATATGCATAGATGTGGTGTGATTTAGGCATGCGCGGAAAAAGAGGGGAAAGAGAAATTGGCAACCTGTACATAAAAACTGTGGGCGGTGCTGCTTCTAGGTGGTTTCAAATATGCAACTGTCGTGTACTTGTCCACCATTGCCGTCCACGGCTCCACGCTTTTTATGCATGTAAAATATATTTAAGAGCTACCACAACAAATGAATATTGGTGATTTTAGTCTACTGCGCCCTCCCATTGTAATGAATTAGGACTCATGAATTATTTGTGAACTCTTAAAATTAGTAATTCCAGCATTATTTAATTTAAAAAATAATTTAACAACAGCACAAGTACATGATAAAATTTGTCATTAAAATTTGTGAATATTTTGAAAATATGTCAATACAAAATTCTAAATAATGAATTATGTATGGAAATTGTTAATAGAAATTATGTTATTTAGTAAATTTATATATGTCATGAAAAAATAAAAAAACAACTTAATGTAATGCAATCTTATTAAAATAGGAATAAAATTCAGAAATAATTCATATATTAATTAAAAATGAGAGATTTTGTCACATTATTATTTATGAAATATATATATGGGATTACAATATTTTACGAAAATATCATTTTTTATTTGAATTACACTTAAAAATTCAAAAAATATTATTACTATGCTCATTTCTATATCCATGTATCCTTATCTTGGTTATGCCCAAATTTGTAGGGCACTTAGGCAGTAGGTTCAAAATTTAAATTACAAGAATTTACAAACCATATCAATAAATTTAAAATTTCATCAATATAAGACACATTTTTGGGTTTAACACTTAAACACAAAAAATAAAATCTCTTATACAATTCAATATTGTTTGAAGTCAGTTCGGACCAGCCAATTTGACCAATTGGCCCATTACTCAAGCCACAAAAACGGTGTCGTTCAGACCATTAAATTAGCATGGTGCCAGGATTGGCCTTTTATTTGCGGAATCAGTAAAACCATCGGTTCAATGTGAACTAGTTGATGCGATACCGAATCATGAGAACTGACCAATTGGAACAAATTAGGATTAAATCCAAGACCTTTCACTTCACACCAAAGGTGGAAAGTTATACCATTAGAGCAATGTCTAAGTGATGGTAGGTTTTTTAATTCTTATAGATTAAATTAATATTTCCTCTAAATTTCTAATCTCACTCTCTCTATGGTCATTTTCTAAACTTGTGATCACTTAAGGTAATAACAAATTGTAGATCTGTAATTCAAAAAAAAAAAAAAAAAAAAGAGAATGAGTAGTTTACCATTTGCTGACAACAAAGTTTAGGTACGACTTAATTTTAGCATTAAGTAGTTCACTGTTTTAGCATGTAAAGTGTATTAATTTTTTTTTTTGTTGGGTTTAGGGGTATTTTAAATTCCTACCGTGCTTGAAATTTTTTATGTGTTCTTTTTTATTTTCTACTTAATTTAATATATTTTAATATTTTTATTATTATTTACAACATAATTATGATGTCGCTAATTCAGACTTTTTTAATTGAATATTATAATCTTTTAAAAAATTATATGAATATACTAAATTATAATATAATTAAAAAATTAGGTAAAATTACTACACAAAGTTAGTAACTTTATGTAAAGTTGTTATCTAGTGTAAGCAACTTTATGCTATATTGTAATAAATTTTTAAATAATTATTTACCAATGATTGATTGGTAATGATTTAGTTAATAATTATATTTTCTTTCATGCCAAGTCATTGATGAAAGATACAAATTAATGTGCCGTCAAGTTATCTATTATCCTAAGAAACAATAACATTTTCGAACTACAAAAAAAATTATTGACAACCATTATTTTACTACAAACTAATATACATAATAGCCTCAGCAACATCATGTTGGGTTTGAAAAAATATGAGGATACTAAGCGCAGTGGAATTTAAAAAAAATTCAACAATTAAAAATATATATCATATGTAGTAAATCGTATCCTATATTAAATGTAATTGATCAGTTCAGTATTTTTTATTTTTCATATACAATGCGAGTATAAATTCAGAATTTATACCTAAAGTATACCGATTGATGTAGAGATTAAAATGACTCAAGTCATTATCTCTCCACGAACAAATTCATGGAACCCATGTAAGAAATGTTTTGCCTCAAAGGATTTCAAGTATTATGCCTCTAAGTGTATCCACACCATGGATGTTCATACACAATTATTTCTATGCTAGTAGAAGCGAATCCGACATTTTAATCCTAGATTTAATTCTTTATTCAACCTTTGAATACAATAATTAAAAATGCTATAGAAGTGGCAGATGAAACTGGGAGACTTTGGTAAAGAGTATAATAATTTTACTCAAAAGGAGGAACAAAGAGGGTGGGGATGAATGTTTACTGATTAGAGAAGAAACATACATGCACTTTTCTTTTCTTACTCCAAAGACACTCAAAAATATATAGGAAGAATCCCCTTTTATAGTCCCTTAAACCCGTTCTAAATGAGAATCAACTTCCTTCTTATTTTCTACCATATCTCAAACACTTTCCTCATCTCCAACTCCTAAGGTGAAATTTTGGTTCACACTATATTCCATTACATGTTGGAGTTAAATCTTATTTAATTCCATGAACTTTCTAAAGTCCACACCAATTGGGCTTAGACTCAACTAGATCCAATTTAATTTAGTCTTAATAATTATAATTCATCTCATGAATTAGTTAGGCTCATTTAATTCTTTGATCCAATCAATTAATGAACTTATTCCAATTAGGATCCTTAATCTAATTTGGTCTGATTAATTAATCTATTAATTAGTTGAATTAATTTAATATTGGAATTAATTTGAGCCCGTTAATTAATTTTAATAATTATTCTGATCCAACATTTAGATAATTTCTTAAAAACAAATGGATTTCTACAACTTTGTGTGTGACCCCTAGTTCACCCATATGCTAGTGGTGGACTCACAACTATTTTGACTTAGTTGAATAATTAAAATATTTCGATTAATTAATTTAATTAATTAATTCTTTTAGAATTAACTCTTTAATTCTAAGAACCGAACAATCATGGTTAGTGTCTAGCAACACGCCAGACCTAGACATAGGTGAAGGTAATGAACCTTTTCAATTATGAATACCATATAAGTAAGATAATCTATCAACTAATCTCCCAACTATGCTTATGGTATGGATTATTGGTTGAAACTGTATTAGCATAACAACTATGTATCTATTTCTAGTCGCTTGACTCCATGATGAAATTAGAAAACTATTTTTTAACTTTCATCCAACCTTGATCAAGGATTTACAAGACAAGTACCATGGAAATGTTAAGAGATTCACCTATTCCTTGATAGATAACAGATCTTTTATTGGTCATTCATTAACATCCATACATGATTTTATTGTACCCAAATTATTTTCTTTGTGATTATCTTGTAATTGCCAAATAAATCAAAGGACAACAAACCATATACAAGATTACAACGGTGCCTCAAGTTGAAGTACTAATCATGCACTATCGTATGAGGAAATTTCTTTTTCGTCAACATAGTTTCCAATTAGGAATTTCTACATGGGGTTGTCTAATGTATTTATTTTCTAACAAGTACCCACATACAAACACTAATGTCTCTGCACCACTGCCTATAGAATGAGGCATCCTCATTGCAAGCTTACTTCGTATGTGCAAACCTTAATGGGATCATTGATGTCTCATCTCAATTATCATTGAATTTGAATATTTTAAGACCAAATCTATAAAAGTATATTCCATAATCATCATCATATGCGTGACTATACCCCGTAGCTATATATGGTCTGTGGACTTCATTTAAATTAAAGCAAAATCAATAAAAATAAAGAATTAACTATTTTTATTGATATTTATTGTGATAAATTATTTATACAAGGGTATTAAGAAGGCCCATCTCTTCAAGATGCCCTTCAAATACTACCCTATGGATTCACTCAACAGTTTGTTATATTTTCTAGCAAGGCAACTCTCTTTAGAATTTGTATCAAGGATGACAAGGAGAGCACTTTTGTGTATATTCTATTAGCCCAAAGCTTTGTGTATTTTACAAAATGAACCAAATCGAAGAACCCTTATCAATAGGCTATCCAGAATTTTTTTTCTATGGTTCAGATGCAATGCTCATTGTATTTTTTAATTAGACTGTCAATTTGACTTGGGCCGGTTTTTCTTATTCAGATAATCCCTATGTATATCATACCAAAACCAGACCCGCATTGGATGCAACTAGATTCTTAAGAAATGTTTAATTTAAGGGGAAGCATTTCTTTCTCTAAAAAAGAAAACACATTTGTTTTTCAATTCCCCAAAAATAAATCAATTTTTTTCAAAAATAAAATAGGGCTTATTATGTATCAACATCATTTTATTATCCAATTATTATATTATTTAAAATATAATTATTTATTTTTACATTAAAAAATACAACACAATTTATTTACGTCCCTTGAGGTTAAGTTGTTGTTAAAGATCTTTCCTCTAGTGTTATTTGGTCAAAGAATTTAAATGATATTTTATTTAATAATCAAAATACTCGTATCCCTATACTTTTCTGGGGAAAAATAATTTTTAAAATACTAACATAACTTCTTTTAAGAAGAAATAAACGAATGACATCAAAATTTAAATTTTAAGGTTTTTGTCATGATTATAGATTAATTAATAAAATAACGTATTGATACCAAATTTTAAATTTTAAGTTCTTTTCAGTGGCATAAAGAGTGTATAATAAATTTTTATACTAACAAAATATTTATAGTTTTTATAATTGTAAATAGCTTACAAAATTTAAATGCGTAATTTTTTAAATGAAATGAGAGAGTTAATTTTAACTTCAAATTTTCATTATAAAATAAAATGATATATTTAAGGAAAAAAACAAAAGAGGCTATTTTCAAATGCATTATTTTTCATAAGAAATCTTAAATCTTTTATATTTTTTTATCTTCAGAATTCATATTTGGACTTCATTTTTTTATTCAAATTGTGTATTCAAGAGATGACCTCGCTTTATATTTTCAAAAATATATAGTTGTTTTATACACAATTCAATTTATGATCTTTGTTTTAGTGAATATGGCTTAAGCTTTAATGATAGTCTTTTACTTGTGTTTGAGAGATGACCTCACTTATATTTTTAAAATTATAAAGTTATTTTATACACAATTCAATTTCTGCTCTATGTTTTAGTGAATATGGCTTAAGCTTTAATGGTAATCTTTACTTGTGTTTAAAATCTATGCATTTCAAAATCTAAGTTTTCTCAATTAGTATGCATTGTTTTCTCAATTAAAATTAGTATTTTCTCTAGTAAATGAAGAGGTTGAAGAGGATAAATTTTGAATTGATCTCGTTTTTAAAATATAATTCTCCTAAAAAAATAATCAATATTATTGATATTGTTGAAGATGACCTTAAACTAAAATTTTGGTCTCTCAATTTTTTAAAACTATATAATATTTTCCTGTGTGTTTAATTAGGATATTCTGTGTACACTTAAAGAGAGTTCAATGTTTGAATTTGGATTTTCCATTTTTTATATT
>JAGSPU010001217.1:0-17963 GCA_019321725.1 Paulownia fortunei
CAATAATAAGAGTTTTTTGAAACCTGCCTCTTGAAACACGGAACACAAGAGAGTGTAGCAATAAGGCATGGGGGTGTCTTTGTGTTTGTAGTGTTAAAATTTCAGTTGCCAAAACTTGAGTTTTCTGAATTCTACATCAGAAAATATATAACATAATAGAGATATTAGCATTTAGTGTGGGTGAAAATGTCATTAGCATAAACCAGGGTTTTCTGGATTCTTCATCCTAAATTATAGGACAAAAGTGAGAGAGTAACGAGAGGGTGGCTTTGGTTTTGTAATGTGAAAATTTCAATAGCTAAAACTAGAGTTTTGTGGATTCTACATCTTGGAATACTAAATATAAAAGAGAGTAGCGAGGGGATGGTGGTGGATTGGGGTTTGTGGTGTGAAATTTTAAATAAAAAATTAGAATTATCTCAATTCTGTATATCAAAATATAGAAACACGAGAGAATATTAAAGAAAGAATGGGGGTGAAAATTTCAAATGCAAAATTTGGGATTTTTGGATTTTGCATCCTAAAATATAGAACACAGTAGTGATGATGGTGAGAGGATGGGGTTGAAAATTTCATGGGCAAAAACTTGGGTTTTGTGGATTTTTCATCTTGAAATACAAAAGAAAAGAGAGAGTAACAATATGGTTGGTAGCTAGGACTTGTAGTGTGGAAACCTAAATATCAATAATTATGGTTTTTGGATTATACAATATGGAATACTAAACACATGAGAGAGAAGCATGGGGTGGGGTTAACCTTGGGTTTGTGGTGTGAAAATTCTAGCAACAATAATTAGGGCTTTTTGAAATCAACATCTTGACATACTAAACACAAGAGAGTATAGCGATGGTGCGCGAGTGTTTTTATCTTTGTAGTGTTCAAATTTCAGTTTCCAAAAGTAGAGTTTTGAATTCTACATCAGAAAATATATAACATAAAAGAGATATTAGCGAGTAGGCGCGGGTGAAAATATCATTAGCATAAATTAAGATTTTTGGATTCTACATCCTGAATTATAGAAAAAAAAAGTGAGATAGTAACGAGCGCGTGGCCTTGGGTTTTTAATGTGAAAATTTGAATAGCGAAAACTTGGGTATTGTAGATTCTACATCTTGGAATATTAAACAAAAAAAATGAGAGTAGTGAGGAGATGGGTGTGGCCTAGGTTTGTAGTGTGAATCTTTCAATAGCAAAAATTAGGGCTTTCTCTATTTCGTAACTCAAAATAAAGAAAAAATAAAGGATATTAGCAAGAGAGTGTGGGTGAAAATATTAGTTGCAAAAAATAGGGTGGGGTGGAAAATTTCATTGGCAAAAAAAAAAGGTTCCTTGGATTCGACATCTTGAAATACAGAACAAAAGAGAAAGAGTAACAATAAATTTTGCAGCAAGGATTTGTACTGTGGAAACTTATGTAGCAATAATTAGGGTTTTTTGGGTTATACAACATGGAACACTAAACAGAAAAGAGAGTAGCAGGGGGTGGGGTTAGCCTTGTGTTTGTAGTGTGAAAATTCTAGCAGTAATAATAAGGGTTTTTTGAAACCTACATCTTGAAATACTAAAAACATGAGAGTGTAGCGATAAGGTAGGGGTGTCTTTGTGTTTGTAGTGTTAATATTTTAGTTGTGAAAACTAGAGTTTTATGAATTCTACATTAGTAAATATAGAACATAATAGAGATATTAGAGTGCTGGTGTGGGTGAAGTTATCATTAGAATAAACTAGGGTTTTTTGGATTCTGCATCATGAATTATAGAACAAAAGTGAGAGTAACGAGAGGGTGGCTTTGGGTTTGTCATGTGAAAATTTGAGTAGCAAAAATTAGGTTTTTGTGGATTCTACTTCTTGGAATACTAAACACAAAAGAGGGTAGCGCAGGATGGTAGTGGCCTGGCGTTTGTGGTGTGAAATTTTTAGTAGCTTAAATTAGGATTTTCTCAATTCTGTATCTCAAAATATAGAACACATGAAAGATATAACAGAAAGAATGGTTGTGAAAATTTCAAATGCAAAAATTAGAATTTTTTTGGATCTGGCATCCTAAAATAAAGGAACACAAGAGTGATATTAGCATAGGGTTGGTAGCTAGGATTTGTAATGTGGAAACCTAAATATCAATAATTAATGTTTTTTTGGATTATATAACATGGAATACTAAACACAAGAGAGAGAAGCATGGGGTGGGGTTAACCTTAGGTTTGTAGTGTGAAAATTCTAGCAACAATAATTAGGGTTTCTTGAAATCAATATCTTGATATATACTACACACAAGAGAGTATGATGATGGTGTGCGAGTGCTTTTGGTTTGTAGTGTTAAAACATCAGTTTTCAAAACTATAGTTTTTTGAATTCTACATCAGAAAATATATAACATAAAAGAGATATTAGCGAGTAGGTGCGGGTAAAAATGTCCTTACCATAAATTAAGGTTTTTGCATTCTACATCATATATTACAGAAGAAAAGTGAGAGAGTAACGAGAGGGTGGCCATGGGTTTTTAATGTGAAAATTTGAGTAGCGAAAACTAAGGTATTGTAGATTTTTACATCTTGGAATACTAAACACAAATGATAGTAGCCAGGGGATGGGTGTGGCTTGGATTTTGTAGTGTGAATCTTTCAGTAGCAAAAATTAGGGCTTTCTCTATTTCGTAACTTAAAATAAAGAATAAATAAAAATATTAGCAAGAGAGTGTGGGTGAAAATATCAGTTGCAAAAAATAGGGTGGGGTGGAAAATTTCATCGGCAAAAAAGTAGGTTCTTTGGATTCTACATCTTGAAATACAGAACAAAAGAGAAACAGTAACAATAAGGTTGGCAGCCAGGATTTGTACTGTGGAAACCTATATAGCAATAATTAGGGTTTTTTGGGTTCCACAACAAGGAATAGTAAGTAGAAAAGAGAGTAGTAGGGGTAGGGTTAGCCTTGAGTTTGTAGTGTGAAAATTCTAGCAGCAATAATAAGGGTTTTTTGAAACCTACCTCTTGAAATACTGAACACAATAGAGTGTAGCAATAAGGCAGGGGTGTCTTTGTGCTTGTAGTGTTAAAATTTCAGTTGCCAAAATCAGAGTTTTTTGAATTCTAGGTCAAAAAATATATAACATAAAAGGGATATTAGCTAGTAGGTGCGAGTGAAAATGTCATTAGCATAAATTAAGGTTTTTGGATACTACATCTTAAATTACAGAACAAAAGTGAGAGAGTAACGAGAGGGTGGCCTTGGTTTTTAATGTGAAAATTTGAGTAGCAAAAACTAGGGTATTGTAGATTCTACATCTTGGAATACGAAATACAAGTGAGAGTAGCGAGGGGATGGGTATGGCCTGGGGTTTGTAGTGTGAATTTTTCAGTAGCAAAATTAGAGCTTTCTTAATTCCGTAACTCAAAATAAAGAACATATAAAAGATATTAGCAGGAGAGTGGGGGTGAAAATATCAGTTGCAAAAAAAGTAATTTTTTGGATTCTGAATCGTAAATTATATAACACAAGAGTGATATTAGCGATAAGGTGGGGCGGAAAGTTTCATCGGCAAAAAAAATAGATTGTTTGGATTCTGAATCTTAAAATACAGAACAAAAGAGAAATAGTAACAATAGGGTTGGTAGCAAGGATTTGTGCAGTGGAAACCTATATAGCAAAAATTAGGGTTTTTTGAATTATACAATTTGGAGAACTAAACACAAGAGAGATTAGTAGTGGGTGGGCTTAGCTTTGATTTTGTAGTGTGAAAATTCTAGCAGCAATAATAAGAGTTTTTTGAAACCTGCCTCTTGAAACACGGAACACAAGAGAGTGTAGCAATAAGGCATGGGGGTGTCTTTGTGTTTGTAGTGTTAAAATTTCAGTTGCCAAAACTTGAGTTTTCTGAATTCTACATCAGAAAATATATAACATAATAGAGATATTAGCATTTAGGTGTGGGTGAAAATGTCATTAGCATAAACCAGGGTTTTCTGGATTCTTCATCCTAAATTATAGGACAAAAGTGAGAGAGTAACGAGAGGGTGGCTTTGGGTTTGTAATGTGAAAATTTCAATAGCTAAAACTAGAGTTTTGTGGATTCTACATCTTGGAATACTAAATATAAAAGAGAGTAGCGAGGGGATGGTGGTGGATTGGGGTTTGTGGTGTGAAATTTTTAATATAAAAAATTAGAATTATCTCAATTCTGTATATCAAAATATAGAACACACGAGAGATATTAAAGAAAGAATGGGGGTGAAAATTTCAAATGCAAAATTTGGGATTTTTGGATTTTGCATCCTAAAATATAGAACACAGTAGTGATGATGGTGAGAGGATGGGGTTGAAAATTTCATGGGCAAAAACTTGGGTTTTGTGGATTTTTCATCTTGAAATACAAAAGAAAAGAGAGAGTAACAATATGGTTGGTAGCTAGGACTTGTAGTGTGGAAACCTAAATATCAATAATTATGGTTTTTGGATTATACAATATGGAATACTAAACACATGAGAGAGAAGCATGGGGTGGGGTTAACCTTGGGTTTGTGGTGTGAAAATTCTAGCAACAATAATTAGGGCTTTTTGAAATCAACATCTTGACATACTAAACACAAGAGAGTATAGCGATGGTGCGCGAGTGTTTTTATCTTTGTAGTGTTCAAATTTCAGTTTCCAAAAGTAGAGTTTTTGAATTCTACATCAGAAAATATATAACATAAAAGAGATATTAGCGAGTAGGCGCGGGTGAAAATATCATTAGCATAAATTAAGATTTTTGGATTCTACATCCTGAATTATAGAAAAAAAAAGTGAGATAGTAACGAGCGCGTGGCCTTGGTTTTTAATGTGAAAATTTGAATAGCGAAAACTTGGGTATTGTAGATTCTACATCTTGGAATATTAAACAAAAATGAGAGTAGTGAGAGATGGGTGTGGCCTAGGGTTTGTAGTGTGAATCTTTCAATAGCAAAAATTAGGGCTTTCTCTATTTCGTAACTCAAAATAAAGAAAAAATAAAGGATATTAGCAAGAGAGTGTGGGTGAAAATATTAGTTGCAAAAAATAGGGGTGGGTGGAAAATTTCATTGGCAAAAAAAAAGGTTCCTTGGATTCGACATCTTGAAATACAGAACAAAAGAGAAAGAGTAACAATAAATTTTGCAGCAAGGATTTGTACTGTGGAAACTTATGTAGCAATAATTAGGGTTTTTTGGGTTATACAACATGGAACACTAAACAGAAGAAAGAGAGTAGCAGGGGGTGGGGTTAGCCTTGTGTTTGTAGTGTGAAAATTCTAGCAGTAATAATAAGGGTTTTTTGAAACCTACATCTTGAAATACTAAAAACATGAGAGTGTAGCGATAAGGTAGGGGTGTCTTTGTGTTTGTAGTGTTAATATTTTAGTTGTGAAAACTAGAGTTTTATGAATTCTACATTAGTAAATATAGAACATAATAGAGATATTAGAGTGCTGGTGTGGGTGAAGTTATCATTAGAATAAACTAGGGTTTTTTGGATTCTGCATCATGAATTATAGAACAAAAGTGAGAGTAACGAGAGGGTGGCTTTGGGTTTGTCATGTGAAAATTTGAGTAGCAAAAATTAGGTTTTTGTGGATTCTACTTCTTGGAATACTAAACACAAAAGAGGGTAGCGCAGGGATGGTAGTGGCCTGGCGTTTGTGGTGTGAAATTTTTAGTAGCTTAAATTAGGATTTTCTCAATTCTGTATCTCAAAATATAGAACACATGAAAGATATAACAGAAAGAATGGTTGTGAAAATTTCAAATGCAAAAATTAGAATTTTTTGGATCTGGCATCCTAAAATAAAGGAACACAAGAGTGATATTAGCATAGGGTTGGTAGCTAGGATTTGTAATGTGGAAACCTAAATATCAATAATTAATGTTTTTTGGATTATATAACATGGAATACTAAACACAAGAGAGAGAAGCATGGGGTGGGGTTAACCTTAGGTTTGTAGTGTGAAAATTCTAGCAACAATAATTAGGGTTTCTTGAAATCAATATCTTGATATATACTACACACAAGAGAGTATGATGATGGTGTGCGAGTGCTTTTGGGTTTGTAGTGTTAAAACATCAGTTTTCAAAACTATAGTTTTTTGAATTCTACATCAGAAAATATATAAACATAAAAGAGATATTAGCGAGTAGGTGCGGGTAAAAATGTCCTTACCATAAATTAAGGGTTTTTTGAAACCTACCTCTGAAATTACTGAACACAGAAGAGTGTAGCAATAAGGCAGGGGTGTCTTTTGCTTGTAGTGTTAAAATTTCAGTTGCCAAAACCAGAGTTTTTTGAATTCTAGTCAAAAAAATATAAACATAAAAGGGATATTAGCGAGTAGGTGCGAGTGAAATATCATTAGCATAAATTAAGGTTTTTGGATACTACATCCTAAATTACATAAGAAAGTGAGAGAGTAACGAGAGGTTGGCCTTGGGTTTTTAATGTGAAAATTTGAGTAGCAAAAATTAGGGTATTGTAGATTCTACATCTTGGAATACTAAATACAAGTGAGAGTAGCGAGGGGATGATGGGTATGACCTGGGGATTGTGTTGTTGAATTTAGTAGCAAAAATTAGGGTTTTCTCAAATTCGCAACTCAAAATAAAGAACACATAAAAGATATTAGCAGAGAGTAGGGGTGAAAATATCAATTGCAAAAAATGTAATTTTTTGGATCCTAAATGATAAATTATATAACACAAGAGTGATCTTAGCGAGAGGGTGGGTGGAAAGTTTCATCGGCAAAAAAAATGGTTTCTTTGGATTCTACATCTTAAAATACAGAACAAAAGAGAAATAGTAACAATAGGGTAGTAGCAGGATTTGTACTGTGGAAACCTATATATCAATAATTAGGGTTTTTGCATTATACAATTTGGAGTACTAAACACAAAAGAGAGTAGTAGGGGGTGGGCTTAGCCTTGAGTTTGTAGTGTGAAAATTCTAGCAGCAATAATAAGAGTTTTTTGAAACCTGCCTCTTGATATACTGAACATAAGAGAGTGTAGCGATAAGGCAGGGGTGTCTTTGTGTTTGTAGTGTTAAAATTTCAGTTGCCAAAACTTGAGTTTTTTGAATTCTACAGTAGAAAATATATAACATAATAGAGATATTAGCTTAGGTGTGGGTGAAAATGTCATTAGCATAAACCAGGGTTTTTGGATTCTTCATCCTGAATTACAAGACAAAAGTGAGAGAGTAACGAGAGGGTGGCCATGGGTTTTTAATGTAAAATTTGAGTAGCGAAAATTAGGGTATTGTTGATTCTACATCATAGAATACTAAACACAAATGATAGTAGCGAGGGGATGGGTGTGGCCTGGCTTTTGTAGTG
Organism: Paulownia fortunei; assembly: GCA_019321725.1. Classification (NCBI taxonomy): domain Eukaryota; kingdom Viridiplantae; phylum Streptophyta; class Magnoliopsida; order Lamiales; family Paulowniaceae; genus Paulownia; species Paulownia fortunei. The sequence goes on from JAGSPU010001217.1 coordinate 7,338, forward strand.
TGAATCTTTCAATAGCAAAAATTAGGGCTTTCTCTATTCCGTAACTCAAAATAAAGAAAAATAAAAGATATTAGCAAGAGAGTGGGGGTGAAAATATCAGTTGCAAAAAATGTAATTTTTTGGATTCTGCATCCTAAAATATAGAAAACACAGAGTGATATTAGCGAGAGGGTGGGGTTGAAATTTCATGGGCAAAACTTTGGTTTTTTGGATTCTTCATCTTGAAATACAGAACAAAAGAGAGAGTAACAATAGGGTTGGTAGCTAGGATTTGTAGTGTGGAAAACATAAATATTAATAATTAGGGTTTTTTTGGATTATACAACATGGAATACTAAACACAAGAGAGAGAAGCAAGGGGTGGGGTTAACTTGGGTTTGTAGTGTGAAAATTCTAGCAACAATAATAAGGGTTTTTTGCAATCAACATCTTGATATACTAAACACAAGAGAGTATATAGCGATGGTGCGCTAGTGTTTTTTATGTTTGTAGTGTTCAAATTTCAGTTTCCAAAAGTAGAGTTGTTGAATTCTACATCAGAAAATATATAACATAAAAGAGATATTACTGAGGAGCAGGTGAAAATGTCATTAGCATAAATAAAAGTTTTTGATTCTATATCTTGAATTACAGAAAAAAAGTGAGAGAGTAACGAGAGGGTGCCTTAGGTTTTTAATGTGAAAATTTGAGTAGCGAAAACTAGGTATTGTAGATTCTAAATCTTGGAATACTAAACACAAAAGAGAGTAGTGAGGGGATGGGTGTGGCCTTGGGTTGGAAGTGTAATTCTTTGAGTAGCAAAAATTAGGGATTTCTCAATTCCGTAACTCGAATAAAGAACACATAAAAGATATTAGCAAGAGAGTGGGGGTGAAAATATCAGTTGCAAAAAATAGGATTTTTTTGATTTTGCATCCTAAAATATAACAACACAGAGTGATATTAGCGAGAGGATGGGGTGAAAATTTCATGGGCAAAAACTTAGGTTTTTTGGATTCTGCATCTTGAAATACAGAACAAAAGAGAGAGTAACAATAAGGTTGGTAGCTAGGATTTGTAGTGTGGAAACTTAAATAACAATAATTAGGGTTTTTGGATTATACAACATGCAATACTAAACACAAGAGAGAGTAGTAGGGGTAGAGCCTTCAGTTTGTAGTGTGAAAATTCTAGCAGAAATAATTAGGGTTTTTTGAAATCTACATCTTGAAATACTAAACACAAGAGAGTATAGCGATGGTGCGCGGGTGTTTTTGTGTTTGTAGTGTTAAAATTTCAGTTGCCAAAAGTAGAGTTTTTCAAATTCTACATCAGAAAATATATAACATAAAGAGATATTAGCGAGTAGGTGCGGGTGAAAATTTCATTAGCATAAATTAAGGTTTTTGGATTCTACATCCTGAATTACAGAAAAAAAGTGAGAGAGTAACGAGAGGGTGGCCTTAGGTTTTTAATGTGAAAATTTGAGTAGCAAAACTAGGGTATTGTAGATTCTACATCTTAAAATACAAAACACAAATGAGAGTAGCGAGGAGATGGGTGTGGCCTGGAGTTTGTAGTGTGAATCTTTCAGTAGCGAAAAATTAGGGTTTCTCTATTCGTAACTCAAATAAAGAACACATAAAAGATATTATTAGCAAGAGAGTGGGGGTGAAAATATCAATTGCAAAAAATAGAATTTTTTGGATTCTGCATCTTAAAATGTATAACACAAGAGTGATATTAGCGAGAGGGTGGAGTGCAAAATTTCATGGGCAAAAAATGGGTTCTTTGGATTTTGCATCTTAAAATACAGAATAAAAGAGAAGAGAGTAACAATGGGGTTGGGAGCCAGGATTTGTATAAGAGAGGTAGTAGGGGGTGGGGTTAGACTTGAGTTTGTAGTGTGAAAATTCTAGCAGCAATAATAAGGGTTTTTTAAACCTACCATCTTGAAATACTGAACAAAAGAGAGTATAGCGATGGTCCACGTGTTTTTGTATTTGTAGTGTTAAAATTTCAGTTGCCAAAATTAGGATTTTCTGAATTCTACATCAGAAAATATAAACATAAAAGAGATACTAGCAAGTAGGTGCGGGTGAAATGGTCATTAGATAAATTAAGGTTTTTGGATTCTACATCCTGAATTATAGAAAAAAAGTGAGAGAGTAACGAGACGATGCCTTGGGTTTTTAATGTGAAAATTTGAGTAGCGAAAACTAGGGTATTGTAAATTCTAAATCTTGGAATACTAAACACAATGAGAGTAGTGAGGGGTGGGTATGCCTGGGGTTTGTAGTGTAATCTTTGAGTAGCAAAAATTAGGGCTTTCTCAATTCCGTACCTCGAATAAATAACACATAAAAGATATTAGCAAGAGAGTGGGGGTGAAAATATCTGTTGCAAAAAATAGGATTTTTTTACTTTGCATCCTAAAATATAGAACACAAGAGTGATATTAGAGAGAGAATGGGGTGAAAATTTCATGGGCAAAAACTAGGTTTTTGGATTCTGCATCTTGAATACAGAACAAAAGAGAGAGTAACAATAGGGTGGTAGTTAGGATTTGTAGTGTGGAATCTTAAATATCAATAATTAGGGTTTGGATCATACAATAGGATTACTAAACACAAGAAGAGAAGCATGGGGTGGGTTAACCTTGGGTATGTAGTGTGAAAATTCTAGCAATAATAATTAAGGTTTGTCGAAATCAACATCTTGATATATTAAACACAAGAGAGTATAGCGATGGTGCGCGAGTGTTTTTGTTGTTTGTAGTGTTAAAATTTTAGTTGCCAAACTAGATTTTTGAATTCTACATCAGAAAATATATAACATAAAAGAGATATTAGCGAGTAGGTGCGGGTGAAAATGTCATTTGCATAAATTAAGGTTTTTGGATTCTACATCTTGAATTATAGAAAAAAAGTGAGAGAGTAACGAGACGGTGGCCTTGGTTTTTAATGTGAAAATTTGAGTAGCGAAAACTAGGGTATTGTAGATTCTAAATCTTGGAATACTAAACACAAATGAGAGTAGCGAGGGGATGGGTGGCCTGGGGTTGTAGTGTGAATCTTTCAGTAGCAAAAATTAGGGCTTTCTCTATTCGTAACTCGAAATAAAGAACACATAAAAGATATTAGCAAGAGAGTAGGGTGAAAATATTAGTTGCAAAAAATAGAATTTTTTGATTTTGCATCCTAAAATATAGAACACAAGAGTGATATTAGCGAGAGGATGGGGTTGAAAATTTCATGGCCAAAAACTTGGGTTTTTTTAGATTCTACATCTTAAAATACAGAACAAAAGAGAGAGTAACAATAGGGTTGGTAGCTAGGATTTGTAGTGTGGAAACCTAATATCAATAATTAGGGTTTTTTGGATTATACAACATGGAATACTAAACACAAGAGAGAGTACTGGGGGGTAGAGCCTTGGGTTTGTAGTGTGAAAATTCTAGCAGCAATAATAAGGTTTTTTTGAAATCAACATCTTGAATACTGAACAAAAGAGAGTATAGCGATGGTGCGCGGGGTGTTTTTGTGTTTGTAGTGTTAAAATTTTAGTTGCCAAAAATAGATTTTTTGAATTCTACATCAGAAAATATATAACATAAAAGAGATATTAGCGAGTAGGTGCGGGTGAAAATGTCATTAGCATAAATTAAGGTTTTTGAATTCTACATCCTAAATTATAGAACAAAATGAGAGAGTAACGAGACGGTGGCCTGGGTTTTTAATGTGAAAATTTGAGTAGCAAAACTAGGGTATTGTAGATTCTAAATCTTGGAAGTGAGGGAATGGGTGTGGCCTGGGGTTTGTAGTGTGATTCTTTCAGTAGCAAAAATTAGGGCTTTCTCTATTCCGTAACTCGAAATAAAGAACACATAAAAGATATTAGCAAAAGAGTGAGGGTGAAAATATCAGTTGAAAAAATAGGAATTTTTGGATTCTGCATCCTAAAATATACAACACAAGAGTGATATTAGCGAGAGGATGGGGTTGAAAATTTCATGGGCAAAAACTTGGGTTTTTTGGATTCTGCATCTTAAAATACAGAACAAAAGAGAGAGTAACAATAGGGTTGGTAGCTAGGATTTGTAGTGTGGAAACCTAAATATCAATAATTAGGGTTTTTTGGATATACAACATGAAATACTAAACACAAGAGAGAGAAGCATGGGGTGGGTTAACCTTGGGTTTGTAGTGTGAAAATTCTAGCAACAATAATTAAGGTTTTTTGAAATCAACATCTTGATATATTAAACACAAGAGAGTATAGCGATGGTGTGCGAGTGTTTTTGTGTTTGTAGTGTTAAATTTAGTTTCCAAAATTAGATTTTTGAATTCTACATCAGAAAATATATAACATAAAAGAGATATTAGCGAGTAGGTGCGGGTGAAAATGTCATTAGCATAAATTAAGGTTTTTGGATTCTACATCCTAAATTACAGAAAAAAAGTGAGAGAGTAATGAGACGGTGGCCTGGGTTTTTAATGTGAAAATTTGAGTAGCGAAATCTAGGGTATTGTAGATTCTAAATCTTGGAATACTAAACACAAATGAGAGTAGCGAGGGGATGGGTGTGGCCTGGGGTTTGTAGTGTAAATCTTTGAGTAGGAAAAATTATGGCTTTCTCTATTCCGTAACTCGAAATAAAGAACACATAAAAGATATTAGCAAGAGAGTGGGGGTGAAAATATCAGTTGCAAAAAATAGGATTTTTTTGATTTTGCATCCTAAAATATAGAACACAAGAGTGATATTAGCGAGAGGATGGGGTTGAAAATTTCATGGGCAAAAACTTGGGTTTTTTGAATTCGCATCTTGAAATACAGAACAAAAGAGAGAGTAACAATAGGGTTAGTAGCTAGGATTTGTAGTGTGGAAACCTAAATAATAATAATTAGGGTTTTTTGATTATACAACATGCAATACTAAACACAAGACAGAGTAGTAGGGGTAGAGCGTTCAATTTGTAGTGTGAAAATTCTAGCAACAATAATTATGGTTTTTTTGAAACCTACCTCTTGAAATACTGAACACAAAGAGATATAGCGATGGTGTGCGGGTGTTCTTTGTGTTTGTAGTGTTAAAATTTCAGTTGCCAAAAGCAGAGTTTTTGAATTCTACATCAGAAAATATATAACATAAAAGAGATATTAGCGAGTAGGTACGGGTGAAAATTTGATTAGCATAAATTAAGGTTTTTGGATTCTACATCCTGAATTATAGAAAAAAAGTGAGAGAGTAACAAGACGGTCTGCCTGGTTTTTAATGTGAAAATTTGAGTAGCGAAAATAAGGGTATTGTAGATTCTAAATTTTGAATACTAATCAAAAATGAGAGTAGTGAGCAGATAGGTGTGGCCTAGGGTTTGTAGTGTAAATCTTTAGTAGCAAAAATTAGGGCTTTTTCTATTCCATAACTCGAAATAAAGAACAAATAAAAGATATTAGCAAGAGAGTGGGGGTGAAAATATCTGTTGCAAAAAATAGGATTTTTTTGATTTTGCATCCTAAAATATAGAGCACAAGAGTGATATTAGCGAGAGGATGGGGTTGAAAATTTCATGGGCAAAAATTTGGGTTTTTTGAATTCTGTATCTTGAAATACAGAACAGAAGAGAGAGTAACAATAGGTTGGTAGCTAGGATTTGTTGTGTGGAAACCTAAATAACAATAATTAAGGTTTTATGGATTATACAACAAGCAATACTAAACACAAGAGAGAATAGTACGGGTAGAGCGTTCAGTTTGTAGTGTGAAAATTCTAGAACAATAATAAGGGTTTTTTGAAACCTACATCTTGAAATATTGAACACAAAAGAGTATAGCGATGGTGCGCGGGTGTTTTTATGTTTGTAGTGTTAAAATTTCAGTTGTCAAAACCAGAGTTTTTTCGAATTCTACATCAAAAAATATATAACATAAAAGAGATATTAGCGAGTAGGTGCGGGTGAAAAAATTTATTAGCATAAATTAAGGTTTTTGGATTCTACATCCTAAATTTCAAAAATAAAAGTGAGAGAGTAACGAGAGGGTGCCCTTGGGTTTTTAAATGAAAATTTGAGTAGCGAAAACTAGGGTATTGTAGATTCTACATCTTGGAATACTAAACACAAATGAGAGTTGTGAGGGGATGGGTGTGGCCTGGGGTTGGAAGTGTAATTCTTTGAGTAGCAAAAATTAGGGCTGTCTCTATTCCGTAACTCAAAATAAAGAACACATAAAAGATATTAGCAAGAGAGTGGGGGTGAAAATATCAGTTTCAAAAAATAGGATTTTTTTGATTTTGCATCCTAAAATATACAACACAAGAGTGATATTAGCGAGAAGATGGGGTTGAAAATTTCATTTGAAAAAACATGGGTTTTTTGGATTCTGCATCTTGAAATACAGAACAAAAGAGAGAGTAACAATAGGGTTGGTAGCTAGGATTTGTAGTGTGGAAACCTAAATAACAATAATTAGGGTTTTTTGGATTATACAACATGGCAATACTAAACACAAGAGAGAGTAGTAGGGGGTAAGAGCCTTCAATTTGTAGTGTGAAAATTCTATCAGCGATAATAAAGGTTTTTTGAGACCTACCTCTTGAAATACTGAACACAAGAGAGTATAGCAATGGTGCGCGGATGTTTCTGTGTTTATAGTGTTAAAATTTCAGTTGCCAAAAGCATAGTTTTTTGAATTCTACATCAGAAAATATATAACATAAAAGAGATATTAGTGAGTAAGTGTGCGGTGAAAATTTCATTAGCATAAATCAAAATTTTTGGATTCTACATCCTAGTTACAGAAAAAAAGTGAGAGAGTAACGAGACGGTGGCCTTGGGTTTTTAATGTGAAAATTTGAGTAGCGAAAATAAGGGTATTGTAGATTCTACATTTTGGAATACTAAACAAAAATGAGAGTAGTGAGCAGATAGGTGTGGCCTAGGGTTTGTAGTGTGAATCTTTAGTAGCAAAAATTAGGGCTTTTTCTATTCCGTAACTCGAAATAAAGAACAAATAAAAGATATTAGCAAGAGAGTGGGGGTGAAAATATCTGTTGCAAAAAATAGGATTTTTTGGATTTTGCATCCTAAAATATAGAGCACAAGAGTGATATTAGCGAGAGGATGGGGTTGAAAATTTCATGGGCAAAAATTTGGGTTTTTTGAATTCTGTATCTTGAAATACAGAACAGAAGAGAGAGTAACAATAGGTTGGTAGCTACGATTTGTTGTGTGGAAACCTAAATAACAATAATTAAGGTTTTTTGGATTATACAACAAGCAATACTAAACACAAGAGAGAATAGTACGGGGTTAGAGCTTCAGTTTGTAGTGTGAAAATTCTAGAAGCAATAATAAGGGTTTTTTGAGACCTAACATCTTGAAATACTGAAACACAAAAGAGTATAGCGATGGTGCGCGCGGTGTTTTTATGTTTGTAGTGTTAAAATTTTAGTTGTCAAAACCAGAGTTTTTTGAATTCTACATCAAAAAATATATAACATAAAAGAGATATTAGCGAGTAGGTGCGGGAGAAAATGTATTAGCATAAATTAAGGTTTTTGGATTCTACATCCTAAATTTCAAAACAAAAGTGAGGAGTAACGAGAGGGTGCCCTTGGGTTTTTAATGTGAAAATTGAGTAGCGAAAACTAGGGTATTGTAGATTCTACATCTTGGAATACTAAACACAAATGAGAGTGTGAGGGGATGGGTGTGGCCTGGGGTTGGAAGTGAATTCTTTGAGTAGCAAAAATTAGGACTTTCTCTATTCCGTAACTCAAAATAAAGAACACATAAAAGATATTAGCAAGAGAGTGGGGGTGAAAAATCATCAAAAAATAGGATTTTTTTGATTTTGCATCCTAAAATATAGAACACAAGAGTGATATTAGCAAGAAGATGGGGTTGAAAATTTCATTTGCAAAAAACATGGTTTTTTTGAATTCTGCATCTTGAAATACAGAACAAAAGAGAGAGTAACAATAGGGTTGGTAGCTAGGATTTGTAGTATGGAAACCTAAATATCAATAATTAGGGTTTTTTGGATTATACAACATGGAATACTAAACACAAGAGAGGAGTAGTAGGGGGTAACCTTCAATTTGTAGTGTGAAAATTCTATCAGCGATAATAAAGGTTTTTTGAGACCTACATCTTGATATACTGAACACAAGAGAGTATAGCGATGGTGCGCGATATTTCTGTGTTTATAGTGTTAAAATTTCAGTTGCCAAAAGCATAGTTTTTTGAATTCTACATCAGAAAATATATAACATAAAAGAGATATTAGAGTAAGTGCGGGTGAAAATTTCATTAGCATAAATCAAAATTTTTGGATTCTACTTCCTAGTTATAAGAAAAAAAGTGAGAGAGTAACGATACGGTAGCCTTGGGTTTTTAATGTGAAGATTTGAGTAGCGAAAACTAGGGTATTGTAGATTCTAAATCTTGGAATACTAAACACAAATGAGAGTAGCGAGGGGATAGGTGTGGCCTGGGGTTTGTTGTGTAAATCTTTGAGTAGCAAAAATTAAGGCTTTTTCTATTCCGTAACTCGAAATAAAAAACACATAAAGAGATATTAGCAAGAGAGTGGGGGTGAGAATATCAGTTGCAAAAAATAGAATTTTTTGGATTCTGCATCCTAAAATATACAACACAAGAGTGATATTAGCGAGAGGATAGGGTTGAAAAATTCATAGGCAAAAACTTAAGTTGGTAGCTAGGATTTGTAGTGTGGAAACCTAAATATCAATAATTATGGTTTTTTAGGTTATACAACATGGAATACTAAACACAAGAGAGAGAAGCATGGGGTGGGGTTAACCTTGGTTTGTAGTGTGAAAATTCTAGCAACAATAATTAGGGTTTTTTGAAATCAACATCTTGATATATTAAACACAAGAGAGTATAAAGATAGTGCGCGAGTGTTTTTGTGTTTGTAGTGTTCAAATTTTAGTTTCCAAAAGTAGAGTTTTTGATTTCTACATCAGAAAATATATTACATAAAAGTGACAAAAGGGAGTAGGTGCGGGTGAAAATGTCATTAGCATAAATTAAGTTTTTGAATTCTACATCCTAAATTACAGAACAAAAATGAGAGAGTAACGAGACGGTGGTGTTGGGTTTGTAATGTGAATATTTGAGTAGCGAAAACTAAGGTATCTAGATTCTACATCTTGGAATACTAAAAACAAATGAGAGTAGTGAGGGGATGGGTGTGGCCTGGGGTTTGTAGTGTGAATTTTCTGTAGCAAAAATTAGGGCTTTCTCTATTCTGTAACTCGAAATAAAGAACACATAAAAGATATTAGCAAGAGAGTGGGGGTGAGAATATAAGTTGCGAAAAATAGAATTTTTTGGATTCTGCATCCTAAGATATACAATACAAGAGTGATATTAGCGAGAGGATGGGGTTGAAAATTTCATGGGCAAAAACTTAGGTTTTTTGAATTCTGCATCTCAAAATACAGAATGAAAGAGAGAGTAACAATAGGGTTGGTAGCTAGGATTTGTAGTGTGGAAACATAATATCAATAATTAGGGTTTTTTTAGGTTATACAACATGGAATACTAAAAAATTCTAGCAACAATAGTTAGGGTTTTTTGAAATCAACATCTCGATATGTTAAACACAAGAGAGTATAGAGATAGTGTGCGAGTGTTTTTGTGTTTGTAGTGTTCAATTTTAGCTTTCAAAAGTAGAGTTTTTGATTTCTACATCAAAAAATATATAACATAAAAGAGATATTAGCGAGTAGGTGTGGGTGAAAATATCATTAGCATAAATTAAGGTTTTTGGATTCTACATCCTGAATTAGAAAAAAAAAGTGAGAGAGTAACGAGAGACGGTGGCCTTGGGTTTTTAATGTGAAGATTTGAGTAGCGAGAAACTAGGGTATTGTAGATCCTACATCTTGGAATACTAAACACAAATAAGAGTAGCGAGGGGATGGGTATGGCCTGGGGTTTGTAGTGTGCTTCTTTCAGTAGCAAAAATTAGGGCTTTCTCTATTCCGTAACTCGAAATAAAGAATACATAAAAGGTATTAGCAAAAGAGTGAGGGTGAAAATATCAGTTGGAAAAAATAGGATTTTTTGGATTCTGAATCTTAAAATATACAATACAAGAGTGATATTAGCGAGAGGATGGGGTTGAAAATTTCATGGGCAAAAATCTGATTTTTTGGATTCTGCATCTTAAAATATAGAACAAAAGAGAGAGTAACAATAGGGTTGTAGCTAGGATTTGTAGTGTGGAAACCTTAAATATCACTAATTAGGGTTTTTTAGATTATACAACATGGAATACTAAACACAAGAGAGAGAAGCATGCGGTGGGGTTAACCTGGGCATGTAGTGTGAAAATTCTAGCAAAAATAATTAAAGTTTGTTGAAATCAACATCTTGATATATTTAACACAAGAGAGTATAGCGATGGTGCGCGAGTGTTTTTGTGTTTGTAGTGTTAAAGTTTTAGTTTCCAAAGTATAGTTTTTGATTTCTACATCTGAAAAATATATAACAAAAAAGAGATATTAGCGAGTAGGTGCGGGTGAAAATGTCATTAGCATAAATTAAGGTATTTGAATTTTACATCCTAAATTACAGAACAAAAGTGAGAGAGTAACGAGACAGTGGCCTTG